>AWOL01S0011731.1:1812-22624 GCA_000715115.1 Nicotiana otophora
CTCTTTTTTGTGTGTTATGTGTGTGTTTTATGGCTAAAAATGGGGTATGGGGTTTGTGATAGGAGACAAGCATGGGGGACAAAGAGTGGGGAACAATGGAGAGTGGAGTAGGGAGCAAAGTGTGAGGGGGACAAGCATGGGGGACAAAGAAAAGTTGAGTGGGGACACGCTTGGGAAGCGGGAAATATTCAAGTACGGTCAAAATTTAGGTGCTCACAAACTCAATTTTTAACTTTAGTTTCAGTTATTAGTTATAGACGTAGTTTTCAGTTTTAGTTATCAGTTTACAGTTCTGCTTATAATTTCAGTTTTCAGTTCATTACTTGTTTATATATTTTAAATAATTTACAGAATATCCTGTGAACATGCTTCCTTTCATATTATGATTTTTCCCAATAGGTCTCGCTCCGCCTTTTTAGGAGGTAGTTGATGAGACTTACTGGGTATCCTTTGGTGGTACTTAGCCTGTTTGGACATATCACGTTGTGTGGCAGGTGTTGAGATTGTAGGTGAGGAGATTCATGACTAGAGGCAGACTCTGTAGATTTTGTTGGTGAGCCCGTTGATTCTTTCCAACGGTAGCCAAATTTTTTCAGCTTATGTTATTTATTTTGCATGTTATATATTCTCAGGGAATGCCCCATAGTTTATATATTTAGATTTAAATCTTTAGAGGCTCGTGACTTTGTCCCGTCGGTTATTGGCTCTGTAACGACCCGGCCGGTCGTTTTGAGTGTATTAGCCTCGATCCCCTATTTACTGCATTTCCCGTATCTTTTTCTCTTTTTGTGATTTGCTGGAAGGTTCCATTTTTGGTTTCGAAGTGTTTTGGGATACTTAGTCCCTAAAACGGAAGTTTAAGTCTTAGGATTTTGACCGTAGTCGAGACTGTGTGAAGACCACTCTGGATGGAGTTTCGTCGGTTTCGTTAGCTCCGTTGGATGATTTTGGATATAGGAGCGTGTCCGGATTGTGTTTTGTAGGTCTGTATCTGATTTTGGCTTGAATTGGAAAAAGTCGAATTTTTGAAGATTTTAATCGGTAGTGAACTTTTTGATATCGGGGTCGGATTCTGATTCCAAAAGTTGGAGTAGGTTCGTAATATCTATTATGACTTGTGTGCAAAATCCAACTAACCGTGATGGCACCTAACCCAACCCGCTAGGTAAGCCAACTTTCAATTATCCAATTTCATTAATAATTATTATAGCAATTTAAGTAAATAGAGATCTTAATCTTATACATTCCCCAAGAACTGGTAGTACAAATCATAAGCTTCTAAGAATAGAGTTTACAAAGCGAAAATGAAATAAATACATAGTTTGTTTGAATAGTACATAAACAGAGCTTTTATAAATATAAGGCTACCATGAACAAGAGGCAGCTACAGCAGGAAACGCATGTACATCTTCAAATCCGACAACCATCGAGCACAGCAACAACAACAGCCAATACCTGCACGCAATGTGCAGAAGTGTAGTATCGGTACAACCGACCCCATATACTGAGTAAGTAACAAACATAGCCTTAGGTTGAAAGTAGTGACGAGCTTCCACCAAGGTCGGGTCCAAAACCAATAGTCCACAACAGTCCATAACAACATAAAGCAAATAATACCAGAAGTAACTCAGAGGTAAAATGCTCTGCTAAATCATGATTTTAAAAATAATAGTTCTTCCTTTCAAGTACATCAGTGAAAACCCAAATCATTTACCAAAGTTGCCGAAAATATGAATAAGTTTGAAAACAATAATTTTTCCCAAAAATCCTTTCAATAATAAATGAGATGTTTTATTTTTCTTCTAGATAACCCGTGTAAAAATAAATGCATCACTATGCCTATCTGTCAAAAATGTGTAAAAATCATAAATGATGTGATGCAGTAAAGCATAAGGAAAATACCTCTCTATGCATATATGTCATGTGTGCATGCTAATGCGATGCAACTCAATGATAAAATCATAAACAGCCCCTCGGGCAGACCTCACAATCACTCGTATACAGCCCCTCGGGCTTACCTCACAATCACTCGTAAACAGCCCCTCGGGCATACCTCACAATCACTCGTAAATAGCCCCTCGGTCATACCTCACAATCACTCGTAAACAGCTCCCCGGGCATACCTCACAATCACTCATGCCTCCCAGTCACTCAGCACGCGGCACTCGCACTCAATAGGTACCCGTGCTTACTGGGGGTATGTATAGACTCCGAAGGGGCTCCTACAGCCCAAGCGCTATAATCTGCACGGACAACTCACGTGCTGCACGGACAACTCATGTGCTATAATATCATATCAGAATCCGCACGGACAACTCATGTTCCATAATAAGCCAATAAGGCCTGCTGCAGGCGAGCAACCCCGATCCATATAATAGTAATAATATATATAAAGCCAACATGGCTTGCTGCAGCGTGCAGCCCAATCCCAAAAATATCCTCACAATCAGGCCCTCGACCTCCTTCAGTCATCAATCTCTCCAGTCTCTCTCTCATTGGCTCACAATGTCATGAGAATATCCCAAAAATGATGATATGATGTATCGATAAATAACAACAGAGACTGAGATATGATATGTGAATATGACTGAGTATGAATTTTCAATTTAAAACAAATAATTCACAGTAATATGACCTCTGTGGGTCCCAAAATACTGGCACATAGCCTCTACATAATTTTTAATATGCATTTCAGCCCAATTTCTTTAACACATAAAATCGCATGCAAAATGCCAAGATTATTTAACGACAAAATTTCACAAAAATAATTATGTTACAATTTCTATAGTGCACGCCCGTCACCTAGCATGTGTGTCACCTTCCAACAAATTCATGAAATATATAAATTCAGGGTTCATACCCTCAACTACAAGATTAGAAGAGTTACTTACCTCGAACAATCCAAATCCAATGCCGAGCAAGCTAAACAATGCTTCACAAAAATCCCATTATGCGCGTATCAACTTTCGAACGGCTTGAATCTAGTCACAATTAATTTGATTCAGTCCACACAATTTATAAGAATTAATTCCATATCAAAATACTAATATTTTCACAAAACTCCGAAATTATGCCCCAAAAATTATTGTGGGGCCCACGTCTCGAAATCCGACGAAACTCACAAAATATGACAACCCATCCCATTACAAGTTCAACCATACTAATTTCACTCAATTCCGACTCCAAATCGACGTTCAAAACTCAAAAATTCTTATTATGAACTTTAGGCCAACACCCCCAATTTTCTCTTTAAATTCATCAACCAATTGCTAAAAATGAAGATAGATTCATGGAATATTTCACAAGGGAGTCAAGAACACTTACCCTAAGTTGTGTAGAAAAATTCCTCTCCAAAGTCGTCCAAACCGAGCTCCATAATGTCCAAAATGAGAAAAAAATCTCGAAACCCTCGTTTATAACACTGCCCAGGCATTTCCGCACCTGCGGTGCCTGGGCTCGCACTTGCGCATCCGCTTTTGCGGACAAAAAATGCGCACCTATGGAAACAGCCGGCCATCAAAAATCTTGCATCTACGGTGCCCTTCTCGTATCTGCGGGCACGCAGATGCGCATTACCCTTAGCATATGCGGCCTTGCAGATGCGGGAAATTCTCGCACCTGCGAGCACTGTCCAGTTCCACTCTTGGTCGCTTCTGCGACTGATCTCGCGCACGTGCGACTTTGCACGTACGATCAAAAGCTTCGCAGGTGCGATCACACCAGTAGGCAGTAGTTTCAATATTTCCTTAAGTCCGAATTTGATACGTTAACCATCTGAAACTCACCCGAGGTCCCCGGGACCTCAATCAAATACACCAACAAGTCCTAAAACACACCAAGAATCTGCTCGAGGCCTCAAATCACATCAAACAACCTCAAAAATACAAACTACACACGGATTCAAGCCTAATAAATTTCGAAATTTTCAAATTCTACAAACAACGCTGAAACCTATCAAATCACGTCCGATTGACCTTAAATTTTTCACACAAGTCATATTTCACATTACGGACCTATTCAAATTTCTAAAATTGGACTCCAACCCCAATATCAAAAAGTCAACCCCCCGGTCAAACTTTCCAAAAATTTAACTTTCGACATTTCAAGCCAAATTCTACTACGTACCTCCAAAAAATTTTCCAGACACGCTCCTAAATCCAAAATCACCATGCAGAGCTATTGGAATCATCAAAACTCCATTCTAGGGTCGTTTACATATAAGTCGACATCCGATCACTATTTTAACTTAAGCTTTAAACCTTGAAACTAAGTGTTCCAATTTATGCCAAAACCTCACTGGACCCGAACCATTTACCCCGACAATTCACACAACAACTGTAAAGTATAATTTGAGCAGTAAAGGGGGAAGCGGGGTTGTAATATTCAAAATGACCGGCCGGGTCATTACAGCTTACCTATGTGGTATCAAATCTAATGTAATACAGCCTAATGTTAAGATCATGCTCAAGCAATTCTCTCTCTTCTGTGTATGTGGCTCCTATGATTGTAACAATCACTTTACTCCTTTATGAATAGTATCATGAATCTTTTTTACTGTCTAGTAGCATGAGAGCATATCTCAGAACCTATTATATGTGTAGTTGTCAATTGAAAGGGGTCACTAGTCCGCATAAAAGTTTTTTAGGAAGTTTGAGATTTTCACAAATTCGTCGTATCTCTAGTCCTCTCATATATGATCAAATATTGGCAAAGGTTAAGTTGTGAGAATGATAATAATCTCACAAGTATTCAACTTGTTTTTCATCCTCATGGGTTTGTGGCATAGATTCCTTGTGTCAAATACAGTTAAGAGTGTAATGCAACTTCGTGTATCTTGAAACCCATATCACATTCAGGAGGCTAGAATATTCTCATTTTGAGTTAAACTGATTTTCCCTACATTCCAAGAGGCGGCTGGTGTCACATAAGTGCTATCTCTCTTTGAGGTCTACTATTGCCAAACAAGGCATGTATAGAATGAAACAATTGTTGTTGTCCTTTTTATGACTCATAGCCTTCCAAGAATAACCGACGCTAATGTCTTATCCTTCTGATTATGCCTCCCATATGTCACAGGTCTAAAATGACTCATTTATTTAAATCTCAGAATCATGAACATGATCCATACATTATCAATGCCTACTAGGCAACTCTATGCCTCGTTTGTCGAATCAATGAAGTCATCATAATGATTAATCATGTCAGCGCTATTTGTAGTAACCTTCATGTCTCTTAGGATATAACCTCCTGAAATGCCCTGCTCAGCACATTGATGGATTTTGAATAATTCCAGCATAATCTCGGACCTCATTGTTCATATTTATAGTAACCTATGGGGGTTGAATGTTCAAACATGTCAAAGAAGAAACATTATCCCATGATCAAATATATTGGATAGGAAGTTTTATGGTAATATTCATGCTAGCACATCTTAGAATAATTGTTGGAAGTCACCAAAGGTTTAGTTTGTGTGTTCGGTATAGGGATTTAGAGTTGTAGAAAGTGAACGGGTTATTCTCAAGATTTTCTCTATGAATATATTGGGTGAATTGTTAAGGAAGGTAAAGTATGTGTAGTCACATTAAGCCTTATGGAATATTGAAGGAATAGGCCAAACTATGAGTATGATGTTTTTCCATCGTTGTCCTCCATGAACCCGATGCATCATGTGTCTAGGTTCCAGAAGTTTGTTAGAAATCCTTTGCTTATCGTTCTGGTGGAATCTATTGAAGGTGAAGTTAATGGGTAATTGGCTTATAAGAGGTACCTAGTTGTCATTCCTGTTAGATAAGTTCGTAAATTGAGATTGCCTCCGTCAAGTGCTATGACGAAGTTCGTGAGTCGAGGAGGTCACCTTGAAGGCTAAAAGTGTTGGGGAAATAAAATATTCTCACTTGATTGTATAGTCAAATGATTGTGGATCGAAAGGTGTTTTCTAGGTGTTATGATTTAAATGTGTGCAGCTCATCTCCAGATATCACTCATGATAATGTAATGCCGGTAATGTAGAGATTTGTATTATTGATATATTGATATGCTTTGCCGAATTATGGACGTATTATTAGGGGTGATTTTGGTAGATTCTCTGGCAGGTAGATAGGCCCGAATACAAAAGAAACTCTGCCGAAATATTTGGAAAATTTGGGGGATTGCGATGTGTGAAAGAAGGAGATGAATTATGTTGGGTGTTTTGGGCGGACTCTACTTCTCATTCGAGGACGAATGATCCTAAGCTGGGGAGGATGTAAGGTTCCGTAAAATATTTTCCAAGAACTCAAGGTTTGTGGTGCCGAGGTAGACTAATGTGTAAGGCCCCTTGAATTTCTATTGCTAATTCGATTGATTTCGAGCTTAGGAATATAATTTAATTTAGACCTGAACCACATGAGAATTACTGAAGTGAATAAAGTTATTTGGATACTTGGGGATAATTATTTTATTAATCTTTAAGTTTTGTAATAATGGGGAACACTTGGTTATTAATTTCAAAGCAATAAGACTAAAGAAAATACAGTGAGCTATCTCCCCATAGCGCAGCTATAGCACAAGAGGGAAGTAGAAGATTTTAGTAAACCAGTGAGCTAAAGCCTTATAGCATAGGGATAACACCAGTGGAAAATACTGCACCTGATTTTAAAAAACCAGTGAGCTAAAGCCTTATAGTACAGGGATAGCACCAGTGGAAAAATATTGTACCCAGGCCTATTAATACATGAGAGGGGAGAGAGAAGAATAAAATGATTTCAAGACTAGGGCTTTTCTCTCCATCACCCATCCGGCCAAGGCTTCCAATACACGCTTAAGGTGAATTTTTAAGTGTGTTTTTATGATGATTTCACTTCTCAATCACTAGTTACAACAAGGTTTTGTATTTGATTCCATATGATTTCTTCAAAATCTCAAGAACACCTCAAAAGTTAATTTTCAAAATTTGGTCTACAAGAGGTAATCTTTCACCCTTAAGCCTACATCCATGGACTGTTAGTGAATATATGAGAAAGGAATAAGCACTAGCACTTATGAGATGGTGATTAAAAGCCATAAATACTTAAACTAGATTATTGGGTGTGGTAGAGATTTTTGTAATTATTTAATTAGTAAAATTTGATAGATGTGAGTTCATTGATGATTATAATAGTGCTAAGAAGGTAGTTAGTGGACAAAGGATGTTGTAGCATCTCTTGTTGGTGTTAAGGAGGTATTGTTGGATGAAGAAACACCATTAATAGAGTTAGTTGAATGCTATGCACTTTAGGTGTTTGATAAAATGCCAAAATAACCAAAAACCTGGAAATCTTTGCTAATATTGGTCCAATTGAATTATGTTGATGTAGATTGAAGTTGTAAGAGTAGTGGGTGGTTTTAGTAGCACTAAAGAGCTCCATCAAGGTATGTTGGCTAAACTACTCTCTTAGAATTGAATTCAATGATGTTTTCATAAGTTTCAAGTATGGTTGTCTCAAGTTCCTTATTCTATGTTCCGAGTTGTTCCCAATAAATTCAATTGTCCCGAATAAGAAACGTTTCGAGAATTAAGTATTCAAAACGTGTTCCGAATATTCCTATCACATTATGTTATCTTTTGGGAATGTGTTCAAGAATGATATGTGTTAAAATGTTATGTGTTTGAGTCGTGTTTCAAATGAAAGTTATGATGCCAAATTGTGTGAGAAAACTCAATATGCTTAAGACTCTTAATTGCTCATATGTGTACCTAAAGTCTTGATTGGAAATGTCTTACTGTTGATAAACTATAAAGATGGTTGGAAGTGAAATAAGTGAATTGGGGATATAAAGTATGGCCAAAGTGCCAAGAGTGAAAGTTATACTTGCGGCCAATGGTGCCAATGAAATAAAATAATGTGAGAAATAACATAATGAGCTTTGATTCAACTATTCTAAAATTTTCTTCGATAATAGAATTGCCTAAAAGCTTATGAACTCAAGTGATGCCCATATGTGGCTGGTTTAGCTAATGATATGCTTTGTGAGTATTTTCAATGTGTTTTGCGTTCTTATATGTTCGTGAGTGGAAATTGTGTATTGTCCTTTTTAGGAAAAAGTATTTTAAGAATAAATTATGTGTTACTTGTATATGATTTTAACTTGTGCTTCGATTTCCCAATCATTTTACTCCAGTACTTGGAAAGAAATCCATTGTGTTTAAAGCCTTCATTACTAATGAACTTAAAGTTGTGATTTCCAGAATATTCTATTTATTGATAATTATGATGATGATATATGAAAGGGAAGAAATAAAAGTGTAGAATATGAAATACGGTCATTGTGCCATGAATGAAGAATCATATGTATGGCCAACAGAGCCAATGAAATAATGATGTTGTAAGTAGCTGAAAGTACCAATGAAGCTATATACGGTATGAAAGGTTATGGGATAAAAATACAATTTGTACTTCTGTTTCCTTTGTATGCAAATCAAAAATGCTTTTGGGAGTATCGATAGCCATCGAAGAAGGGTAGGTTGAAATACCCTAACCCCGAAACTACATGTGCCGGTGTAGAAGTGGATTGTGATCATTCCCCTTGTTTGGGATGAGATTGGTTTGATAAAATTATTTTCCCTTGTTTGGGATGAGATTGATGTGATAAAATTATTTTTCCTTGTTTGGTATGAGATTGATGTGATAAAATTATTTTCCCTTATTTGGGATGAGATTGATGTGATAAAATTATTTTCCCTTATTTGGGATGAGATTGATGTGATAAAATTATTTCCCCTTATTTGGGATGAGATAGATGTGATAAAATTATTTCCCCTTAATTGGGATGAGATGATTGATATAAAGGGATGATGTCTTTAATGAGACGGCCTAGCCGATCGGGTCATGATCAAACACCATGTCGCATACATGGTGGTGATTGTGCTAAAAATTGTAATTGAAATTGTGATTTTGGTTGATGTCTTCAAATAAGACGGCCTAGCCGATCAGGTCGTGATCGGACTCCGTGCTAGATTCACGGTAGTATATTTGTACATAGATTGTGATTGAGATTGTGATTGTGGTTGATGTCTTCAAATAAGATGGCCTAACCTATCAGATCGTGATCGGACTCCGTGCTAAAAGTACGGTGGTATTGGTATTGATAATGATTGTGGTTGATGTCTCTAATGAGATAGCCTAGCCGATCAGTTCGTGATCGGACTCCGCGCTAAAAGTACAGTGGTATTGCTATTGTGAATATTGGTACTGTGAACGGTGGTATTGGTATTGTGAATATTGGTACTATGAACGGTGGTATTGGTATTGTGAATATTGGTACTGTGAACGATAGTATTGGTATTGTGAATGTTGGTATTGTGAATATTGGTATTGTGAATATTGATATTGTGAACAGTAGTATTGCGAACAGCGGTATATCAGTGCTAAAGATCTCCCAACTAAAAATAATATTATCTTCGTATCTTGAAAATTAATTTATTTTAACTTGAAAATTGGATATCATTGATTGTTGATTGTTGTTTCTATGGTTTTCCCTTTCTTACATTGGTATTCTATTTTGAAAGAGGACACTTAGCTTTACATTCTAGTACTATTCCATATGTACTAACGTCCCTTTTGTCGGGGGCGCTGCATCTTTAATGGATACAGGTGGTTCATCAGCGGGCAGATTTGGTCCACGTTAGCAGTCACTCTCTATTTAGCAGGTTTTGGTGAGCCCTACTCTATTCCGGGCCTGATGTCATTTGAGTTGTACATTGTGCTTTGAAGTATAGCCGGGGCCTTGTTGCTGGCACTTCCATATTACTCTTGTGTTGTACTTAGTGGCTCCGTAGACAGGTTGTGGGTGGTGTATGATGTTGAAAATTGTATTAGAAATATTTCTATTTGGCAAACATGTTTTTCATTATATCGAAAAACTTGTTATATTTTGAAAATTATGAATGAAGTTGCTAATGGAATGAAATGGGAGTTATTAATAAAATATTTTCAGTATTTAATTAATGGAGTGCATCTCCTCTTTATTTATGGATGAGTATGGGTAGAAAAAAATCTAATAGGCTTGCTCGGCCGGGTTCACTCGATTGAGCGTCGGTCGCGCTCCCCGAGTTTGGGGCATGACACTAGGTGCCGTCACGACGTATTACGGAGGGAGAATTGGGCCGTGATAAGTTGGTATCAGAGCTCTAGGTTCATAGGTGTCGTGAGTTACAAGCAATTTTAGTAGAGTCTCGCGGATCGGTACAGAGAAGTCTGTATTTATCTTTGAGAGGCTATGGAACTGTTAGGAAAATTACACTTCCTTGATTCCTTGTCGTGCGAAATTGTTGACTTCGAAATTCTAAACTTCTGTATTTTATTCTCTCACAGATGGTGAGGACACGTGCATGCGGATCTGATGACCAGGCACCAGCGCCCCCTGCTAGAGCCACGAGAGGCTGGGGCTGGGGTAGAGGCCGAGGACGTCCACGCGGTGCAGCCAGAGCACATCCGCGAGCTGCGACAGAGGAGCCCCCTGTAGCTCCAGCTGGAGGGCAGGCACCTGAGGTACCTACTGCTGCACCAGCTCTCCGGGAGACTCTAGCTCTGTTTCTGAGCATGTTCAACACCTTAGCTGAGGCTGGATTGATTCCACTTACTCATGCCACATCTCAGGCCGGGGAGGGGCACAGACTCCCATCGCTGGTACTCCAGAGAAGCGGGTTCAGGTCGATCAGGTTCTAGAGATTATACCGATACAGCCAGTAGCTCCATCTCAGCCCGAGGTTAGGGCAGCAGTTTCTGAGGCAGAGCAGCTCCGACTTGAGAGGTACAAGAAGTACCACCCTCCTACCTTCAGTGGATTGGCGTCAGAAGATGCCTAGGGTTTTCTGGATGATTGTCAGTGTATTCTTCGTACTATGGGCGTAGCGGAGTCGAGCGGGGTTTATTTTACTACATTCTAGCTTAGAGGAGCAGCCTATCAGTGGTTGCGTGCTTATGAGTTGAGTAGTTCGGCTGAGGCAGCTTCACTTACATAGACTCAGTTCTCGGATATATTTTTGAGAGAGTATGTCCCTCAGAGCCTCAGGGACGCCTGGCGCGCGGAGTTTGAGCAGTTGTACCAGGGTGCTATGACTGTATCAGAGTATGCAGTTCGCTTCAGTGATTTGGCCCAACATGCACCAGCCTTGGTTGCCACAGTTCGAGAGAGGGTTCGTCGGTTTATCGAGGGACTCCACCCCAGTATCAGGCTTAGCATGGCCCGGGAGTTGGAGATGGATATTTCTTACTAGCAGGTTATGAGTATTGCCAGAAGATTTGAGGGTATGCTTGCTCGGGTGAGAGGGGAGAGTGAGTCCAAGAGGTCTCGAGAGTCTGGCACTTATAGCAGTACTCGTGCCCCAGCTGCAGTTCGCCATAGTAGGGGCTATGGGAGTCGCCCTGATCATTTAGCTCTTCCGATTACCAATGGTATTCCGGTACCTTCTAGGCCCCAGGAGCCTTATTATGCACCGCCAGTGTCTGGTGTACCTCCTGCACGGGGTGATTTTAGCGGTCAGTCTAGCAAACCTGGCCCGAGCCAATCACAACAGCTACGCTCTCCGAGAGCTTATTTTGAGTGTGGTGACACTCGCCATATGGCGAGGGATTGCTTGGACTTAGGAGGGGTGCACCTCCACAGACTTCTCAGCCACTGCGTGCTCTACCGGGTCCTCAGGCTATGATTCCAGCACCAGCTACCACCCCACCTGCTCAGCCAGCTCGAGGTGGAGGTCGGGGAGGTCAAGGTCGCCCTAGAGGGGGAGGCCAGGCCAGATATTATGCTCTTTCAGCTCGTACAGAGGCAATTGCTTCCGACTCTGTCATTACAGGTATTGTTCCAGTCTGTCATAGAGATGCGTCGGCCTTATTTGATCCAGGCTCTACATATTCCTATGTGTCCTCTTATTTTGCATTGTATTAGGGCGTATCTCGGGACTCCTTGAGTTCCCCTGTTTATGTGTCTACTCTTGTGGGAGATTCTCTTGTTGTGGACCGCATGTATCGGTCGTGTTTGATTGCTCTTAGTGGTTTTGAGACCAGAGCCAATTTATTATTGCTCAGTATAGTAGATTTTGATGTTATCTTGGGCATGGACTGGTTGTCGCCTATTATGCTATTCTTGATTGTCACACTGAGACCGTGACGCTGGCTATGCCAGGATTACCATGATTAGAGTGGATAGGTACCTTAGAGTATATTCCCAGCAGAGTTATTTTATTTCTTAAAACTCAACGAATGGTTGAGAAGGGGTGTGACGCGTATCTAGCTTATGTAAGAGATGTCAATATTGATACCCCTATAGTTGAGTCAGTTCCAGTAGTTAGGGACTTTCCGGATGTTTTTCCAGTTGATCTTACAGGCATGCCGCCCGATAGAGATATTGATTTTGGCATTAATTTGTTGCCGGGCACTCAGCCCATCTCTATTCCTCCATATCGTATGGCTCCTTCTGAGTTGAAGGAGCAGTTATAAGAGTTGCTTGATAAGGGCTTTATTCGGCCTAGTATGTCACCTTGGGGTGCTCCGGTCTTGTTTGTGAAGAAAAAAGATGGTTATATGCGTATGTGCATTGATTATTGCAAGCTGAACAAAGTTACAGTGAAGAACATGTATCCATTGCCTCGTATTGATGACTTATTTGATCAGTTATAGGGGTGCCAGAGTGTTTTCCAATATTGACTTGCGTTCAGGCTATCATCAGTTGAAGATTCGGGAGCCAGATATCCCGAAGACTGCTTTCAGGACTTAGTATGGTCACTATGAGTTCCTTGTGATGCCCTTTGGGTTGACCAATGCCCCAGTAGCTTTTATGCACTTGATGCATAGTGTGTTCCGGCCCTAACTTGACTTTTTCGTCATTATGTTTATTGATGACATTCTGGTGTACTCTCGGACTCAGGAGGATCATGAGCAGCACCTGAGGACTGTGCTTCGGACCTTGAGAGAAAAGAAGTTATATGCAAAATTTTCAAAGTGTGAGTTTTGGCTAGACTCAGTGGCATTCTTGGGTTATGTAGTGTCGAGTAATGGGATCAAGGTGGATCCGAAGAAGGTGGAAGTAGTTCAGAGTTGGCCTAGACCGTCATCAGCTATGGAGATCCGGAGTTTTCTTGGTTTGGCGGGGTATTATCGTCGTTTTGTAGAGGGATTCTCATCTATTGCAGCACCTATGACCAGGCTGACCCAGAAGGGTTCTCCGTTCAGGTGGACAGAGGAGTGTGAGGAGAGCTTTCAGAAGCTCAAGGCAGCTTTGACTACAGCCCCAGTATTGGTATTGCCTATAGGTTCGGGGTCTTATACTGTATATTGTGATGCGTCGCGGATTGGTCTCGGCGCGGTGTTGATTCAAGACGGTAGGGTGATTGCCTACGCATCAAGACAACTGAAGGTGCATGAAAAGAACTATCATGTCCACGATCTTGAGTTAGCAGCTATTGTTCATGCCTTGAAGATTTTTGGCATTATTTGTATGGTGTCCCTTATGAGATCTATATCGATCACCGGTGTTTGCAGCATCTGTTCAAATAGAAGGATCTTAACTTGTGTCAGCGGAGGTGGTTGGAGCTGCTTAAATATTATGATATCACCATTTTCTACCATCCGGGGAAGGCCAATGTGGTGGGCGATTCTTTGAGTCGTCGGGCAGAGAGTTTGGGGAGTTTAGCATATCTACCTGTAGTAGAGAGGCCATTAGCATTGGATGTTCAGGCCTTAGCCAGTCAGTTTGTGAGATTGGATATTTCTGAGCCGAGTCGAGTATTGGCTTGTGTGGTCTCTCGGTCTTCTCTTTATGATCGTATCAGGGAGCGTCAGTATGTTGACCCCCATCTGCCCGTCCTTAAGGACACGGTTCAGCATGGTGATGCTAAGGAGGTCACTATGGGGATGATGGTGCATTGCGGATGTAGGGCAGGCTATGTGTGCCCAATGTAGATTGGTTGCGTGAGTTGATTCTCCAGGAGGCTCACAGCTCGCGGTACTCCATTCATCCGGGTACCTCAAAGATGTATCAGGATTTGAGGTAGCATTACTGGTGGAGGAGAATGAAGAAGGACATAGTGGAGTATGTAGCTCGGGTCTAAATTTCCAGCATGTGAAGTATGAGCATCAGCGGCCAGGCGGATTAGTTCAGAAGTTAGAGATTCTGGAGTGGAAATGGGAGCGGATCACTATGGATTTCGCTGTTGGGCTTCCACGGACTCAACGGAAATTTGATGCAGTTTGGGTGATTGTGGATAGGTTGACCAAGTCAGCTTATTTCATTCCTGTGATGACTACTTATTCTTCTGAGCAGTTGGCTCGAATTTATATCCACGAGATTGTCAGGCTTCATGGCGTAGCAGTATCTATCATTTCTGACCGGGGTACGCAGTTTACATCACGATTCTGGAGGGCTGTACTCTAGGAGTTAGGTACTCGGGTTGAGTTGAGCACAATACTTCACCCTCAAACGGACGGACAGTCCTAGCGCACTATTCAGATACTGGAGGATATGCCACTTGTTTGGGACCGGTTCTTGCCACTTGCGGAGTTTGCTTACAATAACAGCTATCAGTCGAGCATTCAGATAGCACTGTATGAGGCCTTATAAGGGAGGCGGTGCCGGTCTCCAGTGGCTTGGTTTGAGCCGGGTGAGGCTAGGCTATTGGGTACAAACTTGGTTCAGGATGCCTTGGAGAAAGTTAAATTGATTCAGGATCGACTTCGTACAACCCAGTCTAGACAGAAGAGTTATGCAGATCAAAAGGTTCGCGATGTTGCATTCATGATTGGTAAGCGGGTCCTGCTTCAGGTGTCACCCATGAAGGGTGTTATAAGGTTCGAAAAGAAGGGCAAGCTGAGCCCAAGGTTTATCAGCCCATTCGAGGTGTTACGGCGTGTTGGGGAGGTTGCTTATGAGCTTGCCTTGCCTCCCAGTCTAGCAGGGGTTCACCTAGTATTCCATGTTTCTATGCTCCGAAAGTATCACGGCGATCCGTCCCATGCGTTGGATTTCAGCTCAGTCCAGTTGGACAAGGATTTATCTTATGTTGAGGAGCCGATAGCTATTTTGGACAGAAAGGTTCGAAACTTGAGGTTGAAGAATATTGCTTCCGTGAAGGCTCAGTGGAGGGGTCAGCCGGTCGAGGAGGCGACTTGGGAGACCAAGCAGGATATGCGCAGCCGCTATCCTCATCTTTTCACACTTTAGGTATGTCTCTATGCTCGTTCGAAGACGGGCGATTATTTTAAGAGGGGGAGGATGTAACGACCAGGCTGGTCGTTTTGAGTGTATTAGCCCTGATCCCCTATTTACTGCCTTCCCCGTATCTTTTTTTGCTTATGTGATTTGCTGGGAGGTTTCGATTTCGGTTTCGAAGTGTTTTGATACACTTAGTCCCTAAAATAGAAGCTTAAGTCTTAGGATTTTGACCGTAGTTGGGACTGTGTGAAGACGACTCTGGAATGGAGTTTCGTTGGTTCTGTTAGTCTGTTGGGTGATTTTGGACTTAGGGGCATGTCCGGATTGTGTTTTGGAGGTCTGTAGCTGATTTTCGCTTGAATTGGCGAAAGTCGAATTTTGGAGATTTTGACTGGTAGTGGACTTTTTGATATTCGGGTCGGATTCCGATTCTGAAAGTTGGAGTAGGTCCATAATGTCAATTATGACTTATGTGAAAAATTTAAGGTCAATCAGACGTGATTTGATATGTTTCGGCATCGGTTGTAGAAGTTGAAGTTTCACAGTTCATTAAGTTTGAATTGGAGGGTAATTCATGTTTTTAGCATTGTTTGATGTGATTTGAAGGCTCGACTAAGTTCGTGTGGTATTTTAGGACTTGTAGGTATGTTTGGTTGAGGTCCCGGGGGCCTCGGGTTGATTTCCGGTGGTTAACAGATCATTTTGGACTTATGAGAGATTGCATATTTCTGGTGTTCTTCAGTTCTGGTTTGCTTCTTCGAGTTCGCGAGGGGAGTCTCACGTTCGCGAAGAGGAACTGGAGGCATGGAAGATTTTGTGCTTCGCATTCGTGATGGAGGTCCCGTGTTCGTGAAGCACTGAGGTACTTGGTCTACGCGTTCGTGATGGAGGTCCCGCGTTCGCGTAGAGGTATTGGCCAACTGGGTCCCCAGGCCCTTTTTGCCTACGCGTTCGCGACGTTGGTCCCGCATTCGCGTAGGGTCAAGCTGAGTGGTCTTCGTGTTCGCGACAAGGGCATCGCGTTCGAGATGGAGTATTTTGGCCCGAAGTAAATTTGTGCTTCGCGAACGCGAGGGTGTGGCCGCGTTCGCGAAGAAGGAAATGCCTGGGCAGTATTAAAGTTTCCAAAAACGAGGGTTGGCCATTTTTATCAAAACTTGAGATAGGGAGCTCGGATTTGAACGATATTTTGAGGGATTTTCAGAGGCATCGATTGGGTAATGATTCTTCACTTGTTTTTGGTTATATCCCACTAATCTATCATTAATTCCATCCTTTAATTTCGGATTTGGGTTGAAAAAATTAGAAAAGTTTTTTGGGGCTATCATCAACTAAGTTTTTGAATTTTGATTGGGATTTTGATATCGGATTTGGATAATTTTGGTACGAATGAGCTCGTGAGTGAATGGGTGTTCATATTTTATGGCTTTTACCCGATTTCGATACGTGAGCCCGGGGAGGCTTTTTGGGGAGATTTTCTAATTTCTTGCTTTAGCTTTGATTTCATTAATTACTTTAGTTTCTTATAGTTGTATTTATGGTATGTAATTGATTTTGGCTAGATTTGGGCCATTCGGAGTCGGATATTCGTGGAAAAGGCATTGTTACCGATTTATTGAGCTTGGTTCAAGGTAGGTGGCTTGCCTAATCTTGTGTGGGGGTAATCCCCTTAGAATTTGGTACTGTTGTGATATGTGAGCGTCGTGTACGCGAGGTAAAGAGTACGTACACATGCTATTTGTTGTAAAACTCGATTTTACTAAGTAGCAACATGTTTTCCTTTTAATTTGGGTAATACCATTTTTCTAAGTAGTAATTTGCTTTTCATTCTTAATTGCGTTATACCAACCTTTGTAGTTATCCTGTTTAGTCTCATATCGCATGTCTACATGCTTTAACTGCTTATTTGAACTCTATGAAGCATGCCTAGTTGATTTCCTGTTTTTCCTTGTTCTTTATCAGTATTAACTGTAGAAACCTTGCTGTTAACTGTTGTATTTATCGGTTTGAGCTGTGTGTTTACTTTTGAGAATACGAGGCGGTTCCTCGGAAGTTCTCCCTGTACATTACTTTTGAGACTAGGAGGCAGTACCTCGGGAGTTTTCCCTGTATATTTACTTTTAAGACTATGAGGCGGTATCTCGGGAGTTCTTCCTGCATATTGATTTTGGGACTACGAGACGGTATCTCGGGAGATCCCCTACTGTTTACCCCTGTGTTGTACTGTTGCTTTGTTGTGTTTCTTTTTGCTAAATTCTAGTCTCTTATTATACTGCATATTCTCCTACCTTATTTATTATTTACCAGTGGATCTAACCTGACCTCGTCACTACTCAACCGAGATTAAGCTTGGCACTTACTGGGTATCGTTGTGGTGTACTCATGCTACTCTTCTGTACATGATTTGTATGCAGATCCAGGTGCTTCTTATCAGCCCCGCTACTAGCTGAGAGTTCTTGCTACTGTACGGAGACTTCAAGGTACATCTGCCGCATCCCCAAACCTCAGAGTCCCCCTCTATTCTCTCTTATGTCATTTACCTTCTGTACTTCCTTTATTAGAATCTGGTGTATTGAGATACTAGTTTTCTTCTGTAGCTTGTGACTTATGATGTTCCAGATTTTAGAAATATTGTGTATTAGTAGAGTTGTCAAGACCCAAAATCCATAAAGGTCGTGATGGAGCCGGACTCCACTGTCAGGCAAGCCAACACTAAATAGTTAATTAAATCCTCATTTTAATATTTTTAAAATCGTAAATTTTCTTCAAATTATCTAGTAAAAGATGAATTTACAGAACAAATACAATGTTTTTCAAATTTCAATACTGAACATCCCATAATTATCCCAGAGTCCGGTGTCACAAGTGCATGAGCCTTTTCTAAAAATTTAAATTAAAATACAATAACTGTCCGGAATACAAATTTGGACAGGAAAGAAAACACAATACTCTGAAGGAGACTCTGCTAACTGCGGTGCGTCATATAGAATGCAGTCACCTAAGTCCCCGACATAATCGCGCCTCTGCACCCACGAGGCCGCTAAACATATGTGGACCTGCACAAAAACGTGCAGCAAGTGTAGTATGAGTACATAAATCAACGCATACCCAGCAAGTATTTCGCCTAACCCCGAAGAAGTAGTGATGAAGGGTCTACTTCGACAGTTACTATGGGCTATAAATAGGATATCAATGACATAATTAATTATGGATTTTATGAACGGTCGCAAGCTCAATATTTTGAAGTAAGTAAGTAGTTCCTTTATAATTAAGAAATCTCCAAACTTAACTCCCATTATTTAACAATTTAACTCAGGCCGAGAAAGCAATATCATTATTTATAAATTTCAAGGCAAGCAATACAAGCATGCGCAAATCATGTCGGGGTCGTACGGCCCGATCCAATAAATATTTAGATTGTACACTACCAGAGGGTCGAATGGCGCGAACCATAGATGCATCTATTTAATCTACCGAGGCGTTTGGCCTGTTCCACAAAAGATAACAAATTCAAACAATCAATCAAGAATTCTTCAAGGGGCAATTATCCAAGAAAAAGGCAATTTCTTTTTTAAAAGTCAAGAAAATGATGTTTAACCTTTTTGAAATTATTAACCAAATTCAATATGATTTAAGCAATTTACATTTGACAATGAGGTTACAAATATCACAAGTACAGAATGTTTTTGGGTCCTAGACTATCCGGACTTAAGCATAATAGTAGCTACTCACGGACTCTCATCACCTCGTGCGTACGTAGCCCCCACAAATAGAAGCATGTATTGATTTAATTCACCTATGGGGCTAATTCCATCTTACAAGGTTAGAAAAGAGGCTTACCTCGCTCCGAAATTCCATAACTGGCTCCAAAGCCGCTCCAACAACTCAAACTGAAATCCGTTGTTCCAAAACTAGTCAAATATACTGCAAACGAATCAAAATTTACTCTAATACTCATAATGAATCATTTTATAACAATTTCCAACTTCGTTCGAAAAGTTGATAAAATCACCCTCGGGCCCACGTGACCAGATTCCGAAGATTTTCGAAGATAAACTTTACCCATAACCCCACGAACTCAAATATATAATTTATTCTCCATTTCATGCCCACTTTCGTGATCAAAATCCAAAAATACCAATATCTAGATTTCCTACCAAAACCCACAATTTCTATAAATTTCCATGTCTAAATCCATATACAAACCATGTATTTAACTCACAATGTGCGGGAATTACTTACCTCATAATAGATGATGAAATATCCCTTTCACAAGCTCTAAATATCGCCCAACCAAAATGAAATATGGAGGAAAATGGCCAAATCCCGTATATAAAACTTCACTGCCCAGGTCCGCCCTTCTTCGCGATCGCGGAAAGACCTTCGCTATCGCGAAGGCCAAAGACACACTGGCCCCAATTTCCTCTTCGCGTTCGCATTCCTCAAGATGTGTTCACGAAGCTTTCCGCCCTCACTGCTTCGCGTTCGCATACCCAACCTCGCATTCGCATAGGCCAAATACCCTCAGGCCCAGTCCTCATTTCCTTCTACGCGTTTGCAACTCCCCACTCGTGTTCGCATAGGTTGCTCAAGTTCTTCACCGCGTTCGCGTCTTACCTTTCGCGTTTGCATAAGGCAAAAATCCATGGTCCATAAATTCCTTCTTCGCGATCACGTACATCCACCCGCGATCGCGATGCACAACACCGGACTCCCCAAACGACTCTACGCTATTGCGGACATCCTATCGCGATCGCGTATAAGGAAACCAGCAACGGCCATGACAGCAACTTCAGCAGATCCCCCAAGTCGAATTTCAATCTGTTAACCATCCAAAATCCTCCCGAGGCCCTCAGGACTTAGTCGAGCCTTCAATTCACATCAAATAATATCGAAATAATGAATCACACCTCAATTCAAACTTAATGAACTTTGAAACTTTAACTTCTACATTCGATGCTAAAACCTATCAAATCAAGTCCGATTGACCTTCAATTTTGCATACAAATCATAATTGAAATTATGGACCTACTCTAACTTCCGAAATCGGATTCCGACCCCGATATCAAAAAGTCCACTTCCGGTCAAACTTCTCAAAAACCTTCAAATTTCTAATGGTAGTCAAATGACTCCAAAATGACCTACGGACCTCCAAATCCACTTCCGGACGCGCTCCCAATACCGGAATCACCATATAGAGCTATTCCTAGACTCGGAATTCCAAACGGACATCGATAACATCGAAATTCGTTTAACCCAAATTTATGGAATTCTTCCAAAATGCTAACTTCCACAATAGATGCTGAAACGCTCCCGGGTCATCCAAAACCCGATCCGGACATACGCCCAAGTCCAAATTCATCATACGAACTTGTTGGAACCTTCAAATCCCGATTCCGAGATCGTTTACTCAAAAGTCACACTTTAGTCAATTCCTCTAACTTAAGGCTTCCGAATTTAGAATTTTCTTTCCACATCAACTCCAAACTTACCGAAATTTCAATTCCGACCACGCGTAAAAGTTATAATACCTAAAGTGAAGTTGATCATGGCCTCAAACTTCTGAAATACGCACTAGAGTTCAAAACAACCGGTCGGGTCATTACATTCTCTCCCACTTAAACATACGTTCGTCCTCGAACGT
>AWOL01S0011733.1:0-10202 GCA_000715115.1 Nicotiana otophora
TTGGTAATTTTCATGTGATGTTGTGATTTTTCTTGTGTTTATTTTTATATCTTGTGCAACTTGCCTTGTTGTTTCAGTAAACTTGATAATAGTCTGATATATATTGAAATTGTGAGCCTGTGGCTATTTCCAGGCGGATTACGTTATATGCGATCAGGTTGCATGTCGTAACATGTATGATTAGTGTTATATAGGATCGGGTTGCACACTGCAACATATATGAAATGTGGGCACGAGGTGCCGGGGAAAACTCGATAATGTTTATTATTGGCACGTGAGTTGTCCGTACGGTTTTGATAGAAATATGGGCACGAGGTGCCGTGGAAATACAAAAGTGCGTTGAGACCTGTGTTACGAAAATATGAAAGTGGGATGAGACTCGTGTTTTATGATTATGAAATGAGGTGTCACAGAGTGACTTTTATTTGAAATAAGTACATTCGAAAGATATTTATTTGAAAGAATTATATTCGAAAGATATTTATTTGAAAGAAGTATATTCGAAAAATATTTATTGGAAAGAATTTTTATATTCGAAAGATATTTATTTGAAATAAATATATTCGGAAGGTATTTATTCGAAAGAATTATATGTGAAAGATTTATATTTGAAGTACTTGTTTAATTGGTTGTACTTGTGTTCCTTATTCGTTTGAGTAATAATTATGGTGTTCTTGTTGCCTTGCTGCTTATATCATTGTTAGTTATTTTCCAGTACTATTGTATACTGCTATATTGAACAGGTTATTTAACTAGTGAGTGTCTTGACTGTACCTCGTCACTACTACACCGAGGTTAGTCTTGATACTTACTGGGTACCGATTGTGTGTACTCATATTACATTTTTGCACATTTTTTGTGTAGAGTCAGGTATTGGAGATATCGGGCTGCCGAGTTACTGTGTTGATCGCAAGGATTCAAGGTAGAGCTGCTTGGTCGTCGCAGTCCCTTGGAGTCTTTCTATTTTATTATACTGTCAACTCTTATTCGAACAGTATTGTATATTCGATCCTTGAGACCATTGCATGTATTCAGTTAGAGTTCGTGACTTAGTATTAACAGTCTTGGGAGGTAGTTTGAATATTTTCACTGTTAGTTTCGACATTTGTATTAAATTATATATGTTTCAAAAAACAAAATTGCTCGAACTATAATTGTAATCGGCTTCCCTAGTCTTAGAGACTAAGTGCCATCACGATGCTTGTGGTGGGATTTTGGGTCGTGACAAGTTTGTATCAGAGCCCTAGGTTCATAGGTTATATGAGTTACGAACGAGTTTAGTAGAGTCTTGTGGATCTATACGGAGACGCCCGTACTTATCTTCGAGAGGCTATAGAACTTTTAGGAAATTTCCACTTCTTTCATTCCTATCGTGTGGATTTGTTGATTTTGGAATTTGAGCCTTTGTATCTCTATTCTCTCACAATGGTGAGGACACGTGCTACTGGGTCAGCTGAGCAGACACACGTATATACTGCTAGGGCCGTAAGAGGCCGGGGCCAAGGTAGAGGCCGAAGAAGGGCACGTGTCACAGCTAGAACACCAGTCAGAGGGGCAGTTGAGAGGCTGCTAGTAGCTCCAGTAGGGGGACAGGCACCAGAGACTCCTATTGTTACCCCCGCACTTCAGGAGACTTTAGCACAGTTCCTAAACATATTTGGTACAATAACTCAGGCTGGATTGATCTATGTTGCACTAAATATTTCACAAATTGGGGGAGTAGCTCAGACTTCTATAGCCCGTACTCCGGGCTAGTAAGTTCCCATAGATCAGGTTCCGAGTGTAGTACCGGTACAACCTGTTATTCTGGTTCAGCCTGAGGTTAGGCCAGAGGAATCAGAAGAATAACAAAAGAGACTTGAGAGATTTAAGAGGTATAGTCTACCTACCTTCAGTGGCACAACTACCGAGGATGCCTAGGGATTTCTAGAAAAGTGTCATTGTATTCTCTACACCATGGGTATTGTAGAAGTGAGCAGAGTTTCCTTTACTACATTTTAACTGTCAGGAGCAGCGTATCAATGGTGGAAAGCTTATGAAGAGGGTAGACCAGCCGATGCAACACCGCCAAATTGGGCTCAATTTTCAGAGATGGTTTTGAAAGAGTTTGTTCCCTAGACTCTCTGGGATGCGTGGTGCATATATTTTTAACGGTTGCATCAGGGCACCATGACAGTGTCAGAATATGCCATCAGGTTCAGTGAGTTAGCCCATCATGCACCTGTCTTGGTTTCTGCAGTTAGAGAGTGAGTCTGCCGATTCATCGAAGGGCTTGATTATGATTTAAAAATATGTATGTATCGAGAGTTATAGACTGACATTGCATTTCAACAAGCAGTAAAGATTGCCAGAATGTTAGAACGTGTTCAAAGTGAGGAAAAAGAGTCTAAGGAGGTCCAAAAGGTCTCGGAACTCTGGAGGATTCAGTGGATTCTACTCTGCAGCTATGACTAATTATGGCGGAGGCTTGGTCAGCCCAGTCCGCAATTCAGGGTACTCGTAATACTCTATTTAATACTTTTAGTGAACCACCGGCACGAGGTTCTTACAGTGGTTATTTTAGTTATCCGGCACAGACTCAATACGAGAAGCCACGACTGCAGAGGTGCTGTTATGCGTATGGTGATACTAGGCACATCATGAGAGATTGTCCCAGACTTGGGAGAGGCGAATTTCATCAGAACACTCAGGCCACATGCTCTATTCCAGTTAATACTCCACGTACACAACCAGTTAGGGGCAGAGGGCAGGGGTAGAGGGCACCCAAGAGGGAGAGGCCCAACTCGTTGATATAATTGTTATGGTTTAGACAAGGCCGCTACACCAGATGGTGTCGTTACATGTATGATATAATTTATAATAGAAGAGCACTATTATTATTTTGATGCAATCCCGATTATCGAGGTAAGAACTCCTTTCATGCTCCATATATGGTGAGTTTATGAATTTATACTCCACTCATGTGTTTATCCCTGTTGAGAGATTTGATGGTGTTAGCCCATGTCTATCATTTTGTTTTTTACACTATTGAGGGCTATGAGTCCAAAAGTGACTTTCTTTTACTCATTATGATGAGTTTTGATGTGATTTTGGGATAATTGATTACAAATTGTGATTTATATGCCCTATCGGTATGCGAGTTTATTATGAGTTGTGAAATTATTTATCAGAAATTTATTAAAAGAAGAAAAAGAAATGGAAGGATTTCGATTGGCACGATGTGCATATTACTTGTGACTCAGAGCTGAGGACGAGATCCTCGCATTTTAATATGATGTGAAATGTTTAAACCGGGCTACAAGCCGCGGTCGAAGTTATATAAGGATGCGATCCTTGTGATGAAAATTTATGTGTTTAAATTCTCCCTTGTGAAATTAAATTTGTACTATAGTACTAATAGGGAGTCATGCCTGTTGGGCTTATTTGATAACTCTTGTATGTATTTTTCTGTGCATAATTATCCATATTCGTGCTATAATATTTTATATTTAGCCTACGAGATGTGTGCCCATGTGGCATTAAGTGTGACTCGTTAATTCGGTTAAATAATTATGTGGCCTTCATGCCTCGCGATTTGCTGTCGGTGTTGTGAAAATTTGAAACGAGGTTTTGGTTAATATGAGGTTAATCGATAATGCTGGAATTAATTATGAACAACTATTATGACCGGAGACGTGGTTATGGGCATACATATGATGTGTGCATAGGCACGAGTTGCTACAATCGGTTGAGACTAATACCGTGTGTTGATGTGAAAATCAGGTCTTTTGAAAATGTTTGGAGTGTAAGAAATTGGTATTAAAGTGTATAAATGTGTATAACAGAAATATTCTCAACTGAGATGGTATTGTCGGACCCATGTTAAATTTGTGGTGACGTGGGATCACCCGAGAGTATATGTGTAATAATTCTTGGCACGTTTGAGGACGAACATGTGTTTTAAGAGGGGGAGAATGTAACGACCCAACTTGTCGTTTTAAGAATTAACGCCCAGTTCAAAGACTTAAGGTCCCGATCAACTTCGTTATATGTATTATGACTTGCGTGTTCAGTCGATTTTGGTTTTGGAAGGTTCGAAATTAAATTGGAAGAACAATCCTTATTTTTGAAGCTTAAATGAAAAGAGTTGACCAAAATTTAACTTTTTATAAAACGACTACAGAATAAAATTTTGATGATTCCATTAGCTTTGTATGGTGATTTCGGACTTAGGCGTATATCCAGAATTAGATTTGGAAGTACGTAGGTCAATTCAACATATTTTGGCGAATGTTGGAAAATGAAATATTTTTGAAAAGTTTGACTGAGAGTTCACTTTATTGATATCGGGGTCGAAATTCAATTCTGAAAATTGGAACAGATCCATTATGTCATTTAGGACTCGTGTGCAAAATTTGAGGTCATTCCGGATTGATTTGATAGGTTTCAGCATCGAATGTAGAATTTGGAATTCGTTAGTTTTCATTAAGCTTGAATTGGGGTGCGATTTGTGTTTTAGTATTGTTTAATGTAATTTTAGGGATCGACTAAGTTCGTGTCATGTTATGGGACTTGTTAGCATACTTGGTTGGGGTCCCATGGGGCTCGGATGAGTTTTGGAGGAGTTTTTGGAAGAGTTTGGTGTTTTGAGCATAAGTTTGTAATGATCCAAAGGCCCATTTTTAGTTCTAGAGATCGAAATTTGATTTCGAAACTTCCGAGAGTGATAATGAATTATAGGAATGATATAGAATGTTTGGTCTAATTTCATCAAGTCGCGATTGGGTTTTTAGCCCGAAACATGAGTTAATTATTTAACGAGCAAAATTGGTATCGCATTGAGCAAATGAGCCCCGAATTGAGTTTTGATTGAAGGACTAGGTTCGTATTATTATTCGTGACTCATAGGAATAAGAATCGTCGAATTTCGAGTTCGTATGATGGAGTTAGAGTATTTTTAGTGAAAAATAAACTGCTGGTGTGAATAGTTCTGGTGCACACCTTTAGCGCCCCAATTTGGCACTTTTAACAACGAGAATTAGAGTTTTAGCGACCCGATTTGGAACTTTTAACAACGGGAATTAGAGTTTTAGCGACCAGATTAGTACTTTTATTGGGCAGAAACTTAAGGACCAAAAATGGTCATTTTCTTCATTTTGTTTTGAATTTTTGGAGCACGGTTCTTGGGCAATTTTGAGGATTCTTTCAAGACTTCAACTTGGGTAAGTGCCCTATATCCAAAAGTGATTATATTTCATAAATCCATAGTTATATTCATCATTTAATTCAGATTTAAGTGGAGGAAAATGTGATTTTTGCAAAATCTTTCTAAATGGAAAATTTAGATTTGGAGGCCGAATTGTTATCAGAATTTGCTAAAATTGGTATGGTTGAACTCGTATCAAAATGGGTGTTCGAATTTCGTAAAAATTCTGTCGGGTTCATAAAGGCAGGCCCCACATTGACTTTTGGTTGACTCTTTAATGTAAAATTTTAAGTTGACGTTTTATCATCCGGAATTATTTTCGATGAATTTTAATGAAGTTATACAATTAATTTGGATAGATTTGAGTTGTTTGAAGGTCAATTCAAGCAAAAAAGCTATTTTGAAATATCGGCCTAACTTAAAAAACGTAAGTATCTTGCCTAACCTTGAGTGGGGGAATTACCCCTTAGGCGTCGAGTCTTATGTGGAAATTGTGCAATTAAAAATCATGTACGCGAGATGACGAGTACGTACTTGGTTTATATGTGCAAATTATATCGGTTGAAATTCGTAGACGCCCTTATGTATTAAATTGAAAAATTGTTAGAACTTAGTAAATCCTTGATTTGTCATGCCGCATTCCTTATTTGTCGAATTTGTATTTTATATGATAATTTGGTGTGATTGCCACTTGGATTTTTATGTGAATTCCGTGTGTTTGTTGATTTTATATTTCTTGGAAATAATCACATTATGGATTTTTCATCTGCAAATAATTAATTAAATTAGTTTAAATTGAGGCATTTATATATTTATCTAAATTTTGGATTGAAGAAGGCGTTGTCCTATGCTGAGTTATTTTCCCATCCTTGTTATTTTTGAGATTTTATATACATTGTGTTGAGCCTTGGACTATCTGTTATGAAATTAATTGTTTTTGTTGTACCTTTGGAATGGTTGTGGCCTACGGGCAATTTATAAATACGAGTTAATGATGCTGTGTTGTTGTGATAATATTCTGTGTAAATTGTTGTGTGATTTGGGTTATTGTTATGTACCGTATAAGGGTGGCATTCCATTGTTGACATTATGCGGGCATAATGGTGGCATTTCAATGTTGTTATATGTGTGTTGGGATATTGTTTGGGCAGAGTGATAAGGGAGGCTATTATAGGAGCGATAAGGGTGGCTAAGGGTGGCTATTGATATTGTCAAGGCGGAGGGATAATGGAGGCTATTATAGGAGTGATAATGGTGGCTATAGGAGAGATAAGGGTGGCTATTGATATTGTCAAGGCGGAGGGATAATGGAGGCTATTATAGGAGTGATAATGGTGGCTATAGGAGAGATAAGGGTGGCTATTGATATTGTCAAGGCGGAGGGATAATGGAGGCTATTATAGGAGTGATAATGGTGGCTATAGGAGAGATAAGGGTGGCTATTGTTAGGGATGATATGTGATGATGTGGGGTCATTGTGTTGGTAATTTTTATGTGATGATGTGGGGTTATTGTGTTGATAACCTTCATGTGATGTTGTGATTTTCCTTGTGTTTATTTTTATATCTTGTGCAACTTGTCTTGTTGTTTCGGTAAAATTGATAATAATCTGATCTATGTTGAAATTGTGAGCCTGTGGCTATTTCCAGGCGGATTACATTATATGGAATCAGGTTGCACGTCGCAACAGGTATGATTAATGTTATATAGGATCGGGTTGTACACTACAACAGATATGAAATGTGGGCACGAGGTGCCGGGGAAAACTCGATAATGTTTATAGCACGTGAGTTGTCCATGCAGTTTTGATAGAAATATGGGCACGAGGTGCCGTCGAAATATAAAAATGCACTAAGACCCATGTTACGAAAATATAAAAGTGGGCTGAGACCCGTATTTTATGATTATAAAATGAGGTATCAGAGAGTGACTTTTATTTGAAAGAAGTATATTCGAAAGATATTTATTTGAACGAATTTTATATTCGAAAGCTATTTATTTGAAAGAAATATATTCGGAAGGTATTTATTCGAAAGAATTATATGCGAAAGATTTATATTTGAAGGACTTGTTTAATTGCTATACTTATGTTCCTTATTCGTTTGAGTAATAATTATGGTATTCTTGTTGCCTTGTTGTTTATATCAATGCTAGTTATTTTCCAGTACTATTGTATACTGCTATATTGAACAGGTTATTTGACTTGTGAGTGTCTTGATTGTACCTCGTCACTACTCCACCGAGGTTAGTCTTGATACTTACTTGGTACCGATTGTGGTGTACTCATATTACACTTCTGCATATTTTTTGTGCAGAGCCAGGTATTTGAGATATCGGACTCAGGCAGAGTTAGTGTGTTGATCGCAAGGATTCAAGGTAGACCTGCTTGGTCGTCGCATTCCCTTGGAGTCTTTCTATTTTATTATACTGTCAACTCTTATTCGAACAATATTGTATATTTGATCCTTGAAATCATTGCATGTATTCAATTAGAGTTCGTGACTCAGTATTACCAGTCTTGGGAGGTAGTTTGAATATTTCCGCTGTTAGTTTCGACATTTGTATTAAATTATATATGTTTCAAACAATAAAATGTCTTGAAATGTAATTGTAATCGGCTTACCTAGTCTTAGAGACTAAGTTCCATCACGACTCATGTGGTGGGATTTGGGTTCGTGACAACCTAGAGCTCTGATACCAACTTGTCACGACCCAAAAATCCAACTAGCCGTGATGGCACCCAACCCAACCCATTAGGTAAGCCAATTTGCAAATATCCGATTAAAATAATAATTAATTGATTCTAATACATTCCCCAAGGACTGGTAGTACAAATCATGAGCTTCTAAGATTTAGTATTTACAAAGCTTGTATAAAATGAAATACAACATCTGTTTGAAATATACATGTACTGATTAAAATTCTAAAGCTACCATGAACAAAAGGCATCAGTGACTGGAATGTAGGTACATCTTCAGATCCAGCTCCCGCCATGTACAACAACATCAACATCCAAAATTTGCACGCAAGGTGCAGAAGTGTGGTATGAGTACAACCGACCCCATGTACTCAATAAGTAACAAACCTAAACTTAGGTTGAAAGTAATGACGAGCTTATGCCAAGGTGAGAGTCCAACTCCATTAACCAACAACAGTTCATAACAATATAATTTAAGGGAGCACAAGTAATAACTCAACAATAAAATGCTCAGCTTGAATACAGTTCTGGAAAATAAACATTTTCTTTTCAAGTATAACAGTAAGACTAAAATATTTTGCTGGCAATCACCGAAAATATGAGTAAGTTTGAAATCTGTGATTTTTCTCAAAATCTTTAAGGATAGATAAGAAATTCCATTATCATATGGCATGAGAAAAAATACTTCTCTATGCCTACATATCATGTATGCATGTCTAATGCAACACAGCACAATGATTAACTCATGTACTCACATTCTCAGAGTACTCAACCTTACTGTCTTGCATTTTCATTCATCGTGCTCAATATTCAGCACACTCAGTCACTCGGCACTGTACAGGGCATATCTAGACCAACTATAAATGACAACTTGTACCCACACTCTGTGATGACCCAAAAGGTCATCTTATATTTTAGAACTCGAATCTGCGCTCTTAAGCCATAAAAATCTCATTTTACCCTCCTCGATGTGGTGCTAAATTCGGAGTTCTAGGTTTTATTTTGGCGATTTGATCATGCGAGCAGGTCCGTATGATTTTTTTAGACTTGTGTGCATGTTTGGTTTGGAGCCCTGAGGGCTCAGGTGAGTTTCGGATAGGCTACATGGTGATTTGCACTTAAAACAAATATGAGATTTTTGCTGCAGCAGCTGTTCTGGTATGCCCTTCTTCGCGTTCGCGTAGGTAGTGTCGCAAACGTGAAAGGTAAAATAGGGGTAGGGGAAATTTCTTCTTTGCGATCGCGAAGTGTTGGGGGTGGTACCCTTCGCGAACGCGATCTCTCTCACGCGAACACGATGGTTTAAGGGACCTGGGGGAGGGGGTCATGTTCTTCTACGCGAAATCACGAACGCGAAGGCTTGGGAGGAGTTGCCTTATGCGAACACGTAGAAAGACTCGCGAATGCAAAGGCCTTAGGCCATTGTACATCGCGATCGTGATAGGCCTCTTGCAAATGCGATGAAGGCTTGTCCAGTGACTTAAAACAGACTCCAAACACGGGTTTAAGCCATTTCTTCAATATTTTTCCAGAACCAAACGGGTAGAGACAATTTTCAAGAGTCATTTTCTTCCCTAAAGTGTTGATAAGTGATTCTAAACTATTTTCTTTCAATTACCCATTATATTTCTTGAATTATCAACCTAAAATCTAGAGTTTCATGATAGAATTAAGGGTTAAGGTAGAAACTAGGGATTTCGAAAAGATTGAGGATTTAGACCCCAATTTGAGGTCGGATTCCAAAACTAATTACATATTCAGGCTCGGGGGTGAATAGGTAAAAATATTTTGGTCCAAACCTGGAGTTTGACCAAGCGGGCCCGGGGCCGATTTTTCGACCTTTTAGAGGAAAACTTGGGAAATTTAATTTATGCAATATAATTGATTCCTTTACCAATATTTTTATATTATTGAGTCATTTTTAAATAGATACGAGTGGTTTGGAGGTGAATTCCAAAGGAAAAGGTGTGATTGAGAATTAAGTGGCCTTCGGAGTGAGGTAAGTGTTGTGTCTAACCCTGACTTGAGGGAATTAGGAACCTTAGATTACTTGCTAAGTGAAATTCATATGAGCAGTGTATATGTGAGGTGACTTGTACTTATGCACCGCCAATTTACCTGTTTTCCATGTTTCTCTATTTTTCTTATATTGTCTCATTCCTATGCCAAATTGCTACATGTTATACTAGTGTTGTTCAATTTATCGTTTTTATCATGTTTACGGATTTTCTGGTGATAATTGAGTTTTTATTTCAAAGTTGAGATTGATATTATGGAACCAAATGTTGAAGTAAGGTTTGTACTTGTTATTCTATCTCC
>AWOL01S0011734.1:0-41131 GCA_000715115.1 Nicotiana otophora
TGATTGTGAATTTAAATTACAACCACTCAATGATCGGATAGCTCTCAACTGGACCCTTCGGACTACGGAAAACTCAAGCGGCAAATCTCAACTTGTAACCTCAATCGACCTTGTAAAACTGACGATTTAGTGGCTATTTTTGAAGCTTTTTTTTTGTGGGGGAGGGGGGGTTAATGATGGATCAAAAGTGGTCAAGGGTTGGTGGTTTTGGGGTGGTGAAGCTACTGGATGTTTCGAAAGAAAACCAAAGAAAGATTGACACGAGTAGAAATTTCCTTATCCTAGAAGAAGAAAATATATTTTTCTCAATTCTTCCTCCCTATTTTTTCCTTTCTCTCTCCCTCTTTTTTTCATCACATTTCTCTTCTATTTATAGAAAAAAATTTCGAAATTTTCAGATTTTTATTTTTATTAATTTTTTTATTTTTAATTAAAAAGAATTTTCACTTCCTATTTTTCTTCTTTTTTAAAAACAATAATTCCTCACTTTCCTTTACTTTTATGTTTTAATTTCTCACTTTTTTTTTACTTTTAATATATTTAAAATCCCATTTTTTTACTTTTCGTTTTTTATTTCCCATTTATTTTACTTTTCTTTTTTTATTTCCCACTTACTTTTACTTTTTTTTTAAAAAAAAAAATCAGATACCCTTACTTTTATTTTTTAATTCCAACTTTATTTTACTTTTCATTTTTTAAATTTCCACATTCTTTTACTTTTATTTTTTAAATTTTTTACTTTCTTTTACTTTTTTATTAAACAATTTCTGCCTACTTTTGCTTTTACTTTTTAATTTTATATTTCTACTTTTCCTATTTTTTAATTCCCATCCGATTTTTTTTTATAAAAAAAATAATTATTATTTTTTATTTATTTTCGGTTTTTAATTCATTTTATTTAAAAATAAAGATAATAATAATAATAATAATAATAATAATAATAATAGTAATAATTGGCCTTTTAAATTATTAATAATTCTCTCTCTCTCTCTCTCTCTCTCTCTATATATATATATATATATATATATATATATGCGCGCGTGTGTGTGTGTATAAGTGTAATAAAGCTAACAAATATATATTAAATTTCTGAAAATATTTACATAGTAGAAGGTGATAAAAATTCAAATATAGTCAAAAATTAGATGCTCACACTCTATACATGTACTATTATGGTTTTAGGAATATGTTCCTTTTAAATAGAAAGAGACACAATGATAGAGGACATGAGATTCATTTGTAAGAAAACACATTAACTCTAAGAGGAGAATCTGGCTTATTTGCAAACACACGAGAAAATACCTTTTCACTAAGATTCTTGCATAACCTTTCCACTGGATCCAAGAACTACTTGAATATTCGAATGCTCATCAATCATTCTTCATTGTCACAAGGAATATCCGCAAATCTCACTTCTTTTCGGGTGACTCGCATGTTCTTATTAGCTTAAATGTCATTCATTGTCATTTGGTATTGTTTAATGTTATCTTTCAACTTTTAGGTCATTGAATATTATTAGTATTGTCCACATTTATCGCCTTTCGATCAAACATATATATTGTCTAGTACAAAATCGGTTACTTTATCTTTTGGGTATTAATATTAGCTATGATTGACTCTCTTTCATTTAAATCTAATTGGTTGAATTCGAATCTTAATTTTGGGTCAAACAGTTTGGCGCAGTCTATGGGGATTTCTTAGCTAATCCTTTAGTTTCCTTTAGATCTACAACTCACGCGAGTCGCTAATCTAACGAACCACAAGATCTCTTTTTATGCACATACAGAACCCTACATGGCAGGTAACCTAGGAGATAGGACCAAAGTGACAGGTGACTTGCCAGGCAACCTCATGAACGCTATTTAACGAGAGTTGTGAAATGTTAGGAGATGACGTGACACCCACTACCTCCCCCAGGCGTGATAGGTCGCTCTTCCCCAGTACAATATAACAAAACTAAATGCAAAAGGGGCTTCCACGTCCACAGGAGAAGGAATGCCACCAGCCACGAAAAAGCTCCTCGAAGCATGTTTGACCGATATGTTAGCAAGTGTGCTCAACAAACCTTCTCCATGCACGATAATAGAGGCCGCAAGAGCCCACACAGTGCAACAAACAGATAAGCAGGACAACCAACCAGACCCTCCAACTCCAGGTATAACTCAAAATATTACTAACAATGCAGGTGACGGCGTCCTCGTCGCTGTCCTAAAAAGGATGGAAGAAATGGAGAATGAAAACAAAACACTCATAGACCAGATAAAAGAACACCAAGAACGAGTCAACAACATACCGGGCGTCCCTAAGCTACTGCCAAAGAGGGATGCCGACAGATTCATAGAGCATCTGTATAGCGAGGAAGCAGCACCACAAGCCATGCGAAAGACCTTTCAAATATCGTCGTGTCTCAGGATATATGACGAAACGATAGACCCCGAAGATCACGTGACTCATTACGTCATTGCCGTGAAGGGAAACAACCTCACCAAGGAACAAATGTCCTCTATTTTGCTGGAGAAATTTGGCAAAACCCTCACGGGAGGGGCATTAACATGGTATTCACAACTACCAGCCCGCTCCATAGAAACCTTAGAAGAAATGGCAGATAAGTCTGTGACGGCGCATGCTGGGGCCAAGAAAGTCGAGACAGGAGTAAACGACATATTCGCCATCAAGCAGTCCTTAGGAGAGAGACTAAGGGACTTCCTCACCCGATTCAACAGGGCAAGGATGAACCTACCAAATGTGTCCGAAGGGATGACAGTCACAACTTTTCAGAACAGGTTGAGTAGAGAGAGTTCAAGAGCGACCAAAAAATTATTGAGCCGGTTGATGAAGTATCTTCCAACCTCTTGGGATGAAATCCACAATGCGTACTATGCCGAAATCTGAGCAGATGATGACGACCTCAATGGACCAGCTCGATAGCTCATCTCGGTACAAACCGAGCCCCAGAAAGAACGAAGAGATAACATAAGGAGGGATCACCATATCTAACAACTAAATAGGGAACAACATCAACCATATGTCAGGGCCCTCACCCTGCCTTCCTCACGCTATGATGAAGGTCCAGCTAGGTCGAGGACGAAGACTCACCGGAATGAGAGAGGTATGCCTCCCTTATTGTCTACTCACAATTTTTATGTGTCACCTACAGAAATAGTCTACGCCTTAGAGAAACTCGGAACGAAGGTAAACTGGCCACCAAAGATAAGGTACGACCCGAGCACTAGAAAATTTGACGCTCTCTGCGAAGTCCACCGAGAACGCGAACACAAGATAGAATATTGCATCACCCTCAAGCAAGAGGTTGTGAACATGTTGCAGCAAGGACAACTTAAAGACCTACTAAGCGACAAGGGGAGAAACAACTTCACCAGACGTCGCGAACGCCAAGGCCCACCGAAGCCACCATCACCAGCCCGCACCATCGACATGATCATCGACGGCAGCGGTGATGCCTCCATCAACGGTGTTAAATTCACTACCACTCATAAGCTCAAAAGCTCCATCACCCACAAACGGTATGACGAACTTAAAGAATGTATCATCTTCGATGAGTCAGATGCTGATGATTTGACTCTCCCTCACAAACGGTATGACGAACTTATGTCAAATGTATCATGGTAGACGATGGGAGTAGAGCGTGCATTATCCATACCCGATTCCACACCTAGATAAGACTAGAGGATAAGATAGTGCCATTTTGCATCACGCTAACCGGTTTTAAAAATGCAGTTGAAGAGACATCGGATGAAATCATATTCCCCGTCTTGGCCGGCGGCATAACTCTAGAGACAATATTCCATATCATGGACCAAGCCACCCCTCCAACCTATACCAAGTGATAAAGTTCCCAACCCCTTTGGGGATATTCAACATATGAGAAGAACAACGCACATCCCGAGAATATTACCGCATCGCCCTAGATAGCATGACAACCTAACAGAAAAAAGGCAAGGGAAAAGAGGCATTGCAATCAACATGGTTGAGGTTGACACAAGGAGAGACCAGGGACATCATCATGGACCCAGAACCGGTCGAAGCCGCGGACTTAACTATAGATGACCTCGACCCCGTTCAATTAGACCCCAACGACTCCAGCAAAAAGTCCTACATCAGCTGTAAACTCTGAGAACCATGTAAATTTAGTCAATTTTTAATAAATAATGTAGTCTTGTTTGCCTTCATCCATGCAGATATGCCATGCATCCCCAAGGAGATTGCCACACACAAATTAAATGCCGGTCCATTCTACCCCTGGTAAGGCATGTCAGACAAAAATTCAACCCCACCATCAACGATGTCGTTCACGAGGAGGTGGAAAAGCTATTAGAAAATGGCTCCATCAGGGAGTCAAAATACCCTAAGTGGATCGCCAATGTAATGATGTTCAAAAAGCAAAACAGGAAATGGAGGATGTGTGTAGACTTCATAAACTTAAACAAAGCATTCCTTAAGGATTCGTTCTCGTTTCAGCATATTGACCACATTATCGATGCGACAACTGAGCATGAGCTGCTGAGTTTTCTAGACGTGTACTCGAGCTACAACTAGATACTTATGGAATAAGAGGACCAAGAGAAAACCACGTTCATCACCCACCGAGGAACATATTATTCTATGGTCATGCCGTTTGGGATGAAGAACGCAGGAGCTACCTATCAAAGATTGGTCACAAAAATGTTCAAAGATCATCTTGGCAAGACCGTGGAGGTATATATCGACGATATGCTGGTAAAATCCATAACGGTGGAGGACCATATCGACCATTTGAAGGAAGCTTTCAACATAGTGAGAGGGTACAAAATGAAACTAAACCTAGAGAAATACGCATTTGGCAGAGCCTCGAGGATGTTTTTGGGTTTCTTAGTATCAAAACAGGGGAGCGAAGTCAACCCAGACCAAATCAAAGTATCGAAAGGATACCGAAGAAATTGACTACTAAGAAATAAGTCAAAAGGTTGACTGGCCGACAGATGTCAGAGATTTATCTCGCGGTCATCCGACAGATGTCAGAGATTTTTCGGCGTACTCAAAAAGGACAATGGCCTTGAGTGTACGCCCGGGTGCGTACAAGCTCTGCAAGAGCTAAAGGCGTATTTGTCATCACCACCTCTACTCTCAAAGCCCGAACTCGGGGAACATCTTCACTTCTACCTCGTCGTCTCCGAAGTGGAAGTAAGTGCAGTCCTAATCCGAGAAAGTAAATGTACGCAATCTCCTATTTATTACATTAGCAAAACACTCATCGATACTGAAATGAGGTACCCATACCTCGAAGAACTGGCCCTAGCACTAGTCATAGTTTCACGAAAGCTTAGACCATATTTCTAGTGCCACCCTATCTCGGTCGTTATCACCTTTCCTCTAAGAAGAATTTTACATAAACTTGAATTATTAGGGAGACTGGCCAAGTGGGCTATCGATCTAAGAGAGCACGATATCACATATCAGCCGAGAATAGCGATAAAGTCGCAAGTGCTCGCTGACTTCGTCGCAGACATCAGCGCATAGATAATACCTAAAGTCGAGAAGGAAGCCATCCAAGCGTCTCTCTAAGGACAAGACCTCTGGGTTTTATACACCGAAAGCGTATCCAACGCTTCCGGATATGGACTGGGTCTCGTACTCGAGGTCCCTACCGGCAAAGTAATTCGCCAGTCCATAAGATGCCTAGATATGACTAACAACGAGACCGAGTATAAGGTCGTAATTGCAGGATTGAGACTAGCACTTGATGGTAGACTATAATTCCGAGTTTTAGTCGCTTATTACACAATAATTCACTACACTTTACTTGTGTTGAGCTTTAATTGGTAGTGTTTCTGCACTTATTGTGTGTTTTATGCCTTGTAGGAGTGATTTCGAGTTATGTAGATGTTGTGGAGCTAATACTAGTTATTTGGAGCTTTAAAGTCTGAGTAGAAACCCAAGAAATTAAGCTGGGATCACGTTTTTGAAAAACTCATTTCTGGCCACAATTTGCACTACCGCCCCACGGCATGCCCCGTGGGGCGCTAGTGCAAAAAGTGGCTAGAAATCATATTTTGGCACTTTTTGGAATTTCATGCGGCACGGTAGCCCAAAAATGTTAAAGTGACTTCCCAATTTCGCTAAAAAGGTAGTTTCATCCGGGGTTTATTTTGGGGGCGACTTAAATACACCCAAACACTATTTTAGATGGACTTTTGATACAATTTCTACCTAATGAGGCTAAGGAGGAGTTGGAAGAATACAAGCACAAGGATTTCATCATTTCTTCCTCACTCAAGATCCGGTTGGGATTGAATTTATATTTTTCTATACTTTAGTTACATTTGTGAAGAACTTCTCCATGTCTATGGAGTAGATCCTTTTGGGTTTTGATGGATTTGGTGTATTGATGATTTTTTGTGGATTATAACTCTATTTTTATGTATTTGAATTATTTTTGGAAGATTTAATTGTTGCATCTATATTCACTTGTTCTTGTAATCGAAAAAAGCATAACTTGTGATATCTTTGCATTATATTATTGGTTGAGTTCATAGATTCTTCTAAATAATCGAAAGAGGCTAGTTGAATCATTGATTAAACCTAGTTAGGAGAATAATCGACAGAGATTCTCCTAAAGACCAATGCATTACGCATTCTTGCATATCTTTACAGAGCTTAAATTGGTTCATATTGCGAGGTTGAGACTTAATAAAGAGAGGAATTTCTACTAAATAATTGTACTGATAATTAAGTGAATTCGAGAGACTCACTTGAACATTAGAAGTAAATTAGCTAGAGTTAAATCCCAGACAATTATCTTGCACCTATCCTATCAAAATCACATTTTCTCCCATTGATATCTTCCTTTGCTTAGGCATTGCTTCGATTTTCATTAGTCAATTAGCTCTAGATTCTTAATTAATTTTAGTATTAACCATATAAATCTCAACTATTGATCCTCCTGGATAGCAATCAAGCTAAAAACTACGATAATAATATTTAACTCCAATCTCTGTGGACAAGATATTATACTATACTATCTTTGACTAGCAAGCACAATTTAAGTGTGTTTTTTTGCGATCAGCATCACTCAAGTATGGGGTGAAGCAGCTGAAGCTCTGTTGTGATTCACAACTTGTAGTCAACCATGTCACAGGGACTTTCCAAATTAAAGAACAAAGGTTGTAGAAATATCAGACCGAGATCTATAAGCTGCTGCCCAAGTTCGACGAATGCCAGCCCGACCAGATCCTGCGTGCTCAGAATGTCAAAGCGGACGACCTCGCCAAATTTTCCTCAGTCACCAAAAGCATCATGACCGGGGATAAAAGTGTAGTCCACATTCTCAACTCGTCGCTATACCAAATCGAGGTAATATCTGTAAGTTTAACTTGGGATTGGCGTAATCGTATTATCGCCTACTTGCAAGATGACACACACCCAAACGACAAAAAGGAAGCCCAAAAACTAAGAATGCAGGCAGCCAGATACAACCTCCTTCATAACGACCAATACAAGAGGATGTACAATGGCTATTTGGCGAAATGTCTGAGCTCAAACCAAACCCAATGCGTCCTCAAAGAAGTCCATAAAGACCATTGCGACCCCCACTCTGACAATCAAGCACTCGTTAGGTATCTTATATGGGCAGGATACTACTGGCCCACCATGAAAAACGTCGCCTCAGAGTTTGTGAAGAAATGCAAACAATGTCAGAAAATACACCCCAATAATTCACCAAGAAGGCGAGTATCTCCACTCAGTCACCTCTCTATGGTCGTTCATCAAGTGGGGAATGGACATCGTGGGACCTCTCCCAACAGGGTAAGGTAATGTACGATTTCTTTTAGTTTTAACTGACTATTTCTCTAAATGGGTGAAAGCAGGATCGTTTGCCCAAATACGCGAATAAGAGGTAATCGCCTTCATATGGAAAAATATCATCTACCAACTAGTAATGATGCTGGTTTCAGGAGTATGAAGTGAGCATGATGTCTTCTGGGATGAAAGGATTTTTGTTCAACAAACACATCACTGTACTGATGAAGCACTCCCGAGAGTTCTAAAGGAAACACTTCCTGTTTTTCCACCTCTGTTGTTGTTACTGTAAATAGGTGTCCCTAGAATACCTTCCATTTCTTGAATAGTTGTTTTATGCCACTGCTAGTCATACTTTGCAACATAACTTCCTTCTGCATGCCCTTAAGTTCTACTCTTTTGCCTTTATGGGACATTACAACTCCAGAGGATAAAAAACTAATAAGACTAGATTATGAGCTCTCATCCAATCTCCTTCCAAGATCATATCACAACCACCCAGTTGAATCAGTCTTACTGAATCCTAAAACTCTATCTCTTGTATTTTCCATCTTAACATAGGACAAGACCAAAGGCTCATCAATTGGTTTCCATTAGCCAAAGTCACCCTCATAGGTCTAGCTTCCTTTAGAATGCAACCAATTTGCCTGGCAGTCTCCATATCCAGAAAACTATGGGTGCTCCTTGAGTCTAGTAAGATAGTTAATACCTTCTTTTTGGTTGTTCTATTAAGTGTAATTGTATTTGGAACTTCTGTTCTTGATAATGCATTAGGGCTGAAAGCGTCCTCCGTCATTTCTACCCCTTGTGAGTCCTCAATATACTGTAATTCACTTGGCAAGTTACTTGTTTGTTCTGGTTCCATTGGTTCCTCCTCAACTGTCATTGTATTGAGCTACTTGTTCTTACATTGATGCCCTGGAATCCATTTATCACCATATTTGTAGCATCCATTATGGTTCTTCTTGGTTCCTGCACCAAATGTATTCACATGCCCTTCCTTAGGCCAATTTCCTTGAGTTCTGTTTATTGTTGGGTTGTTGGTTTGCACTGTACCCCTGTTCCAAGTGATTCTGCTTTTCCTATTCTGAGCTTCAATGAATTTCTTCTGATACCTAACTTTCTCCATAACCTAACTTAAGGTGTAGGGATTGAGCATTTTGGTAGTGTTTCTAAATTTTCTCCTTAAGACCTTCCACAAAGAACTCTAAGAAGAATTCCTCACGAATAGTAGGTCTTCTAATTAATACCCAAGTCTTGAGTTCCTCAAAATTTTTCAGATACTCATTAATTGTTCCTCTTTATTCTAATTTCTTGAATTCACCTTTTAAATTGAACTTACTGTTATCTGCGTCTACAAATCTTCTGCAGATTTTTTCATAGAAGTCCTTCCAAGAAATTGTTCCACGTCTAACCCAGTAAGAGAAGAACCAAGCTTCAGCCTTACCCACCAAGTGAAGAACTACAGCTTCAAGTTTTTGCTAGGGATCCAACACATGGTTGTATTGGAAGTACCTCACATCTCCTCAACCATGAACAAGGGTCAGACCCCACTCCATCAAAATAAGGGAATTCAAACCTATGATTGAATTGACTTCTACCCTGAGCAGACCCTGTCTGGTCGCCATATCTATTTTGAGTTCCTGAGCTCTCCAGTTGCAACCCTCCCATTGGAGCACTTCCCAGGATTCCATCTTGAGTTGGAAGGAGTTTCTCTATTAACAGATCCAGCTTGCTGCTCAAGTCTTCGAACTTCTATTTCATCGAGGCCATATATTCCTACAATTGATTATCTACTCTCTTAATGTTTTCTTCAATAGATTTAGATCTAGTTTCTGTAATCGTCATTTTCTTAGGGACAAGAAAGAGCTCTGATACCAATTGTAATTTAATTCAATAATAGAATTGTAATTTGATACGAGATAGCGGAAGTCAATTGGAATTTTATTAGCTCAAATTGTATCAACGTATAATACAATGTAATGACTGTAAACTACAAGCTAATCAACATTGGGCTTCAATGGATTCCTGCAGAAGAAAAAGGAATTGAGGTGAGAAAGAAGAAGAAGAAGATGGAATGAGATCGAAGAGAGAGAGAGAGTAGAGATTACCAGTGTTTTGCATAAGTATTTCTGTTGAGCTAAGTTATGTATTAGTACCCTTCTAGAATATTCCCCACAGTTGGATATTATTAGAACTTATAATTTGAGCCGCCCAATGTTAAATGCTATGAACGCTCCTGATGCTTCCACGTCGCCCTCCATTAGTCTTATATCCCTAACCCTATTTCTTTCATTTCATTTCCCTAATCTCTTAGCCGACAACCTCATTTCCTAACATTGATATCTCATAGTGGGTGGCTTAATACTACCAAAGTGGTGAACTAACTGTAGACTTATCCTAATAATAAACCAATTCGGTAATTTAATTAAGATTGGTGTGGGGCGACTGAGTAATTAAAAGACTAAAAATATCTCTTTGTCAAGGTAACACACGAGAGTAATGAATTTTTCAGGTGTGAAATTAGAAAGAGTCCATACTCAATTAATAGAAATTATTCATGAAAATCGCTTTTTTTGTTTTGTAATATCAAAATCGCTTTATTTTTGACATTTTACTTACAAAGTTATTTTTCTTTGTTTTATAACAAAAAAGTCACAATGTTTTTATTATTTCACCTACAAAGTCACTCTACACATTCATGTGACATTTCTAGTGACTTTAGTTGATGTGAGTTTTTTTTAAAATCCGAAATTTTTTAAAAATAAAAAATACCCATTATAACCGTTTTATTGATCTGCTCGAACTACCAACTATAAGTGAACAAAACCGTCGATGAATGAGGATTGAGTGGGAGATTCTTACGGCTCTTAAAACTATGAGAAGTTGTTCTGTAGTTGATACCATATTTTTCATGGAAAACAATTACTGCATTAGCTTAGTTCTGAAGAATTTTATCTCTTCTATTTCGGTTAAATTTACAAAAAGATTATTTCAAAAATTAAATAGGGTCTTATATGACCACATAAAGTGCGAACTAATTAACTAGTATAAGAATATAATTGGTCGAGAATTCTTGTAAATTAAGATATTTATATTGCGTGGATATGTTACTTAGTAGTTCGGGTTTGTATGTGTGGATTTTTATATTTTATTTGGGTATTAGTTATATGTGGTCCACAAATGTAAAATGGACTGACATAGTTAATGCCACATTAGATTTGGCTATCGGAAGTTTGAAAAATTCGGTTGTGAACTAGCTTAGCTATTGTCCTTAAGAGGTGAAGATTTTCATTTTAAAGGACAAACGAACAAGATATTTTCTTTTGTGCGTGAGCAAAAGTAGTAACGCTTCTCATGAAGAAAAATCTAAGTTCAATAACTTCAGCTTCAAGTAAATAGTTTTTAATCATAAACTTAAATTTTTGTTTTTAAGAAGTGAATACTTTAGTTTTAAAGAAGGTATATACGAATTATTTTTCAATTTTAGCGCGCAAAAGTAATCAGTGTTTATAATACTTCTCCTAGAAAAAGAAAACAGAAATTAAGTCATAATACTTCTCCCGGAAAAAGAAAACAGAAATTAAGTCATACTTTTGTTTCAAAATATATTTAAGAAATTAAAAATTACCTCACCCATGTTGGGTGGGCTCGATACCAACCACAATCTATCCTCTTTGCCTAAAAATTACATGTTTTATATATATATATATATATATATATAGGTGAAGAATTGTTGAATCTTTTTAGCATAAGAAAATCTTCCATTTTAATAGTAAAGGGGATTATAATTTCAAAATAATTTAATCCGCATTTTATCCCTAAGCTAAGAGCCAGAGATTTTCAATTTAGACGACAATATAAAGGTACAAGAAATTTTCTTTTGAGTGAGCAAGTCTATGTAGCACTTCTCGTGAAGAAAAATTGAAGTTCAGTACTTATGCGTTAATTTCAACTTCAAGCAAAATAGATTTTTATCATTAAACTATTTTCTGTTTAAAGTGAAGATTTTAAGTTTTTGAAAAAGGTAAATTTACTTTATTTTTTCAAATTTCAGTAAGCAAGAGTAAAAGTCTATATAATACTACTCCTGGAATTTTTAAAAAAAAATTAGCTCACCCATGGTGGATGGCTCGGTTGCACTAGAGGCAGTGTTGATCTCAATTGGAATGATACTAACACGCCCATGGTGGGTGGCTCGATCGGTTGCAGAAGAGGCAGTGCTGATCTCAATAGTAATGGCTAACGCACCCGTAGCGGGTGGCTCGTTTTCACAGGCAGTATGTCTCAATTGCAATGCTAACACACCCACAGTGGGTGACTCGGTTGCACAAGACTCATATAGACTGTTTGGCCAAGCTTCTAAAATCAGTTTATTTTGATAAGTGTTTTTCTCAAAAGTACTTTTTTGGTAAGTAGCAGTTTGTGTTTGCTTAATTAATTTGAAAAATACTTTTGAACAATAATTAGTGTTTGATCAAACTTTTGAAAACTGTTTCTAAGTGCATTTTTCTCAAAAATATTTCTCAAAAAAATATTTTTGGAAAGAAACTACTTTTTTTCTGCTTTTCAAAAACTGCTTCTGCCTCTCCTCAAAAATACTTTTTTCCATCTAAAAGTTTGGCCCAACACTTCAATTTTTGGCCAAAAGTGCTTTTGGCCAAAAAAGCACTTTTGGCCCCAAAAAAGCTTGGCCAAACTGTCTACCTGTTTGACCAAGCTGCAAAAATCAGCTTATTTTGAGAAGTTCTTTTTCTCCAAGGTATTTTTGGTGAGAAGCAGTTTGTGTTTGGCTACTAATTTGAAAAGTACTTCTGAGCAGCAATTAGTATTTGATCAAACTTTTAAAAACTGCTTCTAAGTGTATTTTTCTCAAAAGTGTTTTTCAAAAAAATGCTTTTGGAGAGAATCTAATTTTTGCTGCTTCTCCAAAACTGCTTCTGCTTCTCCTCAAAACACTTTTGTTTCTTCAAAAAACTTGGCCAAACACTTAACTTTAAAAAAAAAAAAGAATTGGAGAAGTTTTTGCAATGTTGATTTTTGTAGCAATGCTAACACACCCTTGTTGGGTGGTGCACTAAAGCCTAAACTTCTCTTAATAATAAACTGATCCCTTTATTTAATTAAGATCTGTGTGGGATCAACCGGTAATTAAGAATAGTGACATCTCTCTGCCAAGACTCCTTATGTCACGCCAAAAGAGTAACGTTTTCAGGCAGGGGCGAAGCTACAGTGTAGCAAGGGTGGTCAACTCGTCGGAAAATGTCGGAAAATTAACACTGTGTATATAGGTAAAATTTTGAATTTATATGCATGTAATACATATTGAACACCCTTACAACAATGAAGAATCATAGCTCAGTGGCAAAGGGTGGTCAAGAGTGCCTCATGGTCGTGGGTTCGAGCTTCACTCTCCACAATATTTATTTTTCTTGTTCAAGTTTGACATTCTAATTTGTAGGTATGTTCTTCTTAACCACAACTTTTGGATAATCCTGTAGGTGATGATAGCAGATGAGTTTAGAAAAACTTATTTGTTTGACAAAAGAATAGAGAAAACAAACGGCAGCAAGGAAGATTGTTTTACCTCCAAAGGGGAAACACAGCCGGGAGACAGAAGAAAATATATGGAATTTAAATTGAAACCATATTTGTTCTCCAGTTTGTTCTGTCTAACGTCAACAAAAGCTGCAGAGCACATATACACTCTTTGGAATCAAAACCACCAAAAAATATGCGCACTCTTACGTTGTAGATTACAAGACAGTTTAACAAATGTATAGTGTGGTTGTTAAGGACAGAAGTTGTGTTTATGGTAAGGGTTAATGGATACTTTATGGGATCAGGCCAGCCTTTTGTTGGGTAATTCGCGGGCTATCTAACTTTGTTTACTTCTGATTAATATGATCATGGCCAGTAGTAAAATCAAAACTTTCTCTAAAAATATTTAAGATTTAATATATATGCATAAAAAAAGTAATATATGATCTATATACCGTCTGTATAAGTTTATGCAGAAGAATGTTCAACTGACCATCTTTCACTAGCTGTAGCTCTGCCCCTAAATTTCAACTGTGGACAAACAAACCAATCTTTAGTCATTAATCTTCAGAGACGATGAGATACCATAAGTTAAGCCTAAGGGCAGGTAGTTATTGGCCGGGGTATCTCTTTTCATATTGAATAAACTTGTCAATGCATTATTGCATTTAAAATTAGACTTATAAAAAGTAAACATAAGGCTGGTAAATTGAATAAAAGATACACAATTCTTACTCTTTGGAATTTAGCAATGTCCGTAGGACAGTCCTAGTAGTATCTTAGTTTGTTACAGCAAATGCATTTGGGGTCTAGGTTCTTTTAGCATAGTTCTTTTAGAAGAGAGATCATTCCCTTTTTAAAATGCTATTGTAACGAAGAAAAACAGTGCCCACTACGGCTTAGTGTCCAACAGTGAATTTAAGCAGAAGATAGAACTTTTTATATGCCACACCAGATTTTTGGCGGCTAATCTAGACATTAATGGGCTGTTTGATAGGATGTATTAGGTAAAATAATATAATAGCTTTGGCATTATTAATTCTTTGTTTGATTGTGTTTTTTAAACCTATATAAGTATAACTAATAGTACTTACATTAGTTATTTTTAATACAACAAATAAAAAAGTCAATGAGAAATAATCACAACATAACAATCTTAGCATAACTAATCTTAATATTATTAATATATCATATCCAATACTACTGTTCTTATGCACCTTACCAAAGGTACAAGAGATTTTCTTTTGAGCAAGCAAGTCTATGCAGCACTTCTCCTGAAGAAAAATTGAAAATCCATACGACCATACCTATGCCATAAATTTCAACTTTAAGTAGGATAGGTTTTTATCATTGGGGAAATTTCATAAGTATCACGTTTTAAAAGAATATATACAAAATTCTATCGCCATTAAGTATATTTCAATGGTGGTAGTGTATTATTTACATAAATAGTAGAAACTCAAAAATAAGTTGGCATCCTTTTAATGTTCAAGAATATTGCAATTTCCTATCCTAAAAATCTCTTCAAAATATTAGGACTTCAATTTTATCTCCTTAATTCTTGCCATGATCTCCTAATCATATTCATTGCAAACACATCATTCCCCACCCCTCATCAATCATTTTTAATTTCTCCCATATTCTTTTACAAATGAACCTTTCAATAAATAGTACAATATATATTGTATACCACTGCCACTATCCGACGGTACTGCTATAGTATATGTTGCTTCTTTAAGAACTCCATCTAGGAATATTATTGTTAACTAAGATTAAATCTTATTTATATAAATTTAATTATTTGAACTAAGATCTATATTTTTTTGTCAAACAATTTGCGTCGTCTGTGGGATTTCTTAGTTAAATTTTTAGTTTCCTCTAGATCTACAATTAACGTAAATCACTAACGTCAAAAAACCTCGAGATCTTTTTTTTTTTTTTTTTGTTGTACAAAACCCTACATGGCAGGTAACCAAAGAGAAAGAACAAAAATAACAAGTGACTCCCAACCAACCTCATGAATGTCATCAACGAAAGCTGTGAAATAGTAGGCGAGGATACGACGCCCAACGCGTCCCCTAGGCGAGAGAGGTCGCCACCCCCATACTACAGCATAACAAAACCCAGTGAAAAAGGGGGGCCCACGTCTACAGAGGAGCCTCCAGTTGTGAAAAAACTCCTTGAGGCATGGCTGACCGACATGCTAGCAAGCATCCTTAACAAACTCGCTCCAGGTATGGCTGCAAAGGCTTGCACGATACAACAAACAAACGAGCAGTGCAACCGTCCCGTCCCTCCAATGACAGGTATAGCTCACAACGTTACTGATAGTGCAGGTAACAACGCCCTCCCCGCCATTCTAAAGAGGATGGAAGAAATGGAGAATGAAAATAAGGCACTCCGAGACCAGATGAAAGAACACCAAGAACGAGTTGACAAGATACCGGATGCTTGTAAGCTGATGCTGAAAAGGGACACCGACAAGTTCATAGAAAAGTCGTACAATGATGATGCAGTCCCTCATGCCATACCAAAGACCTTCAAAATGCCTCCCTACCTCAGGATATACGACGGAACGACCGATCCTAAAGATCACGTGACTTACTACGTCATTGCCGTGAAAAGACAACGACCTCGCCAAGGAACAAGTGTCCTCCATTTTGCTGAAGAAGTTTGGCGAGATCCTCACGGGAGGGGCATTAACATAATATTCGCAACTACTAGCACGCTCCATAGAAACCTTCGAAGAAATGGACGATAAGTTTGTAACCGCCCATGCCGAAGCCAAGAAGGCCGAAGCGAGAGTAAACGACATATTTTCTATTAAGTAGTCCCTGGGAGAGGGACTAAGGGACTTCCTCACCCGGTTCAATAGAGTAAGGATGACTCTGCCAAACGTATCCAAAGGGATGGCGGTCGCAACTTTTTAAAACGGACCGAGTAGAGAGGGTTCAAGAGCAACTAGAAAACTATTGAGTCGATTGATGAAGTATCCTCCAACCACTTGGGATGAAATCCACAATGCTTATTGTGCCGAGGTCCAAGTAGACGAGGACTATCTCAATGGACAAATTAACCAGCTAATCTAAGTACAAGCCGAATCTAGAAAAGTACGAAGAGGCAGTACCAAAAGAGATCATCTGATTCCGCAACCTAACAGGGAAAGGCAACAACCATATGTCAGGACGGCCGCCGCACCCTCCCTCTGCTATGAAGAAAGCCCATCCAGACCAAGGACATGGACTTATCGGAATGAAAGAAGTATGCCTCCTTTATTATCTGCTCACAATTTTTGTGTGTCACCTACATAAATAGTCTATGCTCTTGAGAAACTCGGAATAAAAGTGAAGTGGCCGCCAAAGATAAGATCAGATCCGAACACCAGAAAGTTCGGCGCCCTCTGTGAGTTCCACCAGAAACGCGGGCACAAAATAGAATATTACATCGCCCTTAGACAGGAAGTCGTAAACATGTTACGGGAAGGACATCTCAAAGAGTTGTTAAGCGATAAGGGGAGGACTAACTTCTCTAGAGGAAGTGAACATCAAGGCTCACCAAAGCCTCCCTTGCCAGCTCGTACCATCAACATGATCATCGGCGGCGGTGACGATACCTCTATCAACGGCGTGAAGCTCACCACCACTCACAAACTCAAGCGGTCTATCACCCACGAACGGTACGACGGACTCGAAAAGAGTGTCATCTTTGACGAGTCAGATGCCGAAGGTTTGACTTTCCCTCATAATGATGCCCTTGTTATTACTTTACGCATTTTAGATACCGATGTCAAACGCATCATGGTGGATGATGGAAGCGGTGCATACATTATCCATCCCCGAGTCCTTACCTAAATGAGGTTTGAGGATAAGATAGTATCATGCTGCATCACGCTAAACAGTTTAAATAATGCAGTTGAGCAAACATTCGGGGAAATTACACTCCCCATCTTGGCCGGCGGCGTGACTCTGGAGACGACATTCCACATCATGGACCTGTCCACTACATACAACGCCATAGTGGGACGACCATGGATACACCCCATGAGAGCCATCCCATCTAGCATATACCAAGTATTAAGTTCCTGACACCATGGGGTGTATACAACATAAACAAAGAACATCGCACGTCTCGGGAATGCTACCACATTTACTTGGACAACACGACCATCCAAAAGAAAAAAGACAAAGAAAAATAAAAAGAGGCATAACAATCAAGAGGGTCGAGGTCGATACAAGAAGAAACCGAGGATGTTATCATGGATCCCGACACGGTCGAGGCTGCATGTTCGACCATTGAAGACATTGGTCCCGTTCAATTAGACCTCAACGATCACAACAAGAAGGCCTATATCGGCTGTAAACTCTGAAAATCAAGTAAATTCAGTCAATTCTTAATAGCTAATGCAAATTTGTTTGCTTTCAGCCATGCAGATATGCCAGACATCCCAAAGAAAATCGCCACACACAAGTTAAACATCGACCCATTCTACCCCCCAGTAAGGCAAGTCATACGTAAATTCAATTCTTCCATCTACGATACAGTCCGCGGGGAGGTGGAAAACTGATAAAAACGGCTCCATCAAGGAGTCGAAGTACCCCAAATGGATTGCCAACGTAATGATGGTGAAAAAGAAAAATGGGAAATGGCGAATGTGTGTGGATTTCAAAGACTTGAACAAAGCATGTCTGAAGGACTCATTCTCCTTACCCCATATCGACCAGCTCATCGACGCAACAGCCGGGCACGAACTATTAAGTTTCTTGGATGCTTAGTCAGGCTATAATCAAATTCTCATGGATGAAGAAAACTAAGAGAAGACCACACTCATCACCCACCAAGGAATGTATTGCTATAGGGGCATGCCGCTTGGACTAAAGAACGCGGGGACTACTTATCAAATATTGGTAACCAAGATGTTCAAAGACTAGCTCGGTAAGACCATCTAGGTATATATAGACGATATATTGGTCAAGTCCAAAAGGGCAGAGGATCACATCGATCATTTGAAATAAACTTTCGACATACTCAAATGATGCAAAATGAAGCTAAACTTGTAGAAATGCTCGTTTGGCGTAGCCTCGAGAAAGTTCTTGGGTTTTCTGGTGTCGCAGCGAAGGATCGAAGTCAACCCAGACCAAATTACAGCTATCGAGTAGATACAAGAACTCTTAACCACTAAAAATCAAGTCCAAGGTTGTCTGGTTGTATCGCCGCCCTATTAAGGTTTATTTCACGGTTGTCAGATAGATTTCAAAAATAATTTGGCGTTCTCAATAAGGACAACGACCTCGAATGGACTTCCGAGTGCGTCTAGGCTCTAGGAGAACTAAAGGCATACCTATCATCACCACCCCTGCTTTTGAAAGCCGAACTTGGGGAGAACTAACCACCTATTACATTAGCAAAACACTCGTCGACCCCGAGGCAAAGTACCCACACCACGAAAAATTAGCTCTGGCATTGGTCGTAACTTCACGAAAGCTTAGACCTTATTTCCAGTGCCACCCCATCTCAGTCGTCACAACTTTTCCCCTGAGGAGCATTTTGCATAAACCCGAGCTATCGAGCAGGCTGGCCAAATGGTCTATCGAGCTAAGTGAGCACGATATCACATACCAGCCGCGAACGACAATAAAGTCACAAGTGCTCGCCGACTTCAGTGCAATAATAATGTCTGAAGTCGAAAGGGAAAATGTCAAAGCTTCCCTCCAAACATAAGACCTATGGGTCCTATACACCGATGGCGCATTCAACGCATCAGGGTCCGGACTGGTACTCGTACTTGAGGTCCCAACAGGAGAAGTAATTCGCCAGTCCATAAGGTACCCGGATACGACTAACAATGAGGCCGAGTATGAGTCTGTAATTGCAGGGTTAAGGCTAGCACTCAAATATGGGGTGATACGATTGAAACTCCGTTGTGACTCCCAGCTCGTAGTAAATCAAGTCACGGAGACTTTCCAAATTAAGGAACAAGGATGGCAAAAATATCAGCCCGAAATCTGCAAGTTATTGCCTCAGTTCGATGAATGCTAGCTCGATCAAATCCCACGAGCGCAGAATGCCGAAACATATGGCCTCTCCAAACTAGCCGCAGCTACCAAAAGCATCAGTGTATGAGATAAATGCGTACTCCACCTCCTAAACTCATCACTAGACCAAATCGAGGTAAAAATCATAAACTTAACTTGGGACTGTCAAAATCGTATTATCGCATATTTGCAGGACAACACACTCCCATGCGACAAAAAAGAGGCCAAGAAACTAAGAATGCAAGCGGCCAAATATAGTCTGCTTCATAGCGACCTATACAAGAGGACTTAAGGTGGCCCTCTAGAGAAGTTCTTAGGCCCGAAACAAACCCAACACATCATCAAAGAAGTCCACGAAGGCCATTACGGAGCTCATTCCGGCAATCGAGCACTGGTCATATGCCTCATACGGGCGAGCTACTATTGGCCCACCATGAAAAAGGATGCCATAGACTTCTTGAGAAAATGCAAACAGTGCCAAAAGTATGCCCCAATGATTCACCGAGCAGGCGAATACCTCCACTCAATCACCTCTCCTTAGTCGCTCATCAAATGGGGAATGGACATCGTGGGCCCCATCCCAGCAGGGTAAGGTAATGTATGAATCCTTTTGATTTTAACTGACTATTTCTCTAAATAGGTGGAAGCAGGAACATTCGCCAAAATACGGGAACATGAGGTAAACACCTTTATATGGAGAAACATCATATGCCAATTTGGCCTACCCAAGGAAATCAGCTGTGACAACAGACCACAATTCACAGGGAAGAAAACTGCCGAGTTCTTCAAGAAATGCCATATCAAGAAGATACTCTCAACCAAATCCCATCCAGAGGGTAACAGGCAAGCAAAGTCCTCCAATAAGTCTATACTAAACATCATGAAGAAAAATCTCGAAGGCGCCAAATGACTATGGCCGAAAATGCTACCAGAAGTATTATGGGCCTATCGAACAACTCTGAAGATAAGCACAGGAGAGACGCCCTACTCTTTGGTCTATGGGACCGAGGCAGTATTACCTGTCGAGGTCGGAGAACCCAGCCTAAGGTACTCCCATGAAAGTGGCATGAGCAACAACGAGAACAGAAGGCAGGAACTCGGCGAAATTGATGAACGAAGAGACATGGCCTACATAAGAATGGTCGCCCAAAAATAACAAGCAGAACGTTATAACAACAAGAAAGCAAAGGTTCAGCCGCTTAAAGTCAGGGACTACGTACTGAAATTCAAAACTCAAGCTAGCAAAGATCCCTGAGAAGGCAAGCTTGGAACAAACTAGGATGGTCCATACAAAATCATAACAAAAGCGAACAAGGGTTCATAACCTCAAATACTTCAACTTCTGAGAGAAAAAGCGTCCCCCAAGTCATACTCTTTTTCCCTCACTTGAATTTGTCCCATTTGGGTTTCCTCAAGGAGGTTTTTAATGAGACGGAGAAGGGAACGCTTCGAGTCGAAGTACACGAAGGTAGAGTTATGTTCGACCCTGCTTGAACAAATACCTACCGGCCTTTGACCGTGATTTAACAAAATGTTATCTTCGACTAAGTTCAAACAAACATCTACCAGCCCCGGCCGTGATCTAACGAAAGGTTATGTTCGATTACTATCAAATAAACACTTACCGGCCCTTGGCCGCGATCTAACGAAAGGTTATATTTGATTATATCATGACCCGAATCGTTAGGCCGCGATGGGCACCCGGTACCTTACTCAACCGAATACTAACATAACGTATCTTTCTTATTACATCATCATATACACGTGACATACGGGCCTAATAGTCCAACATGATCATTTATAAACTCAAAACATAGGCCGACAAGGCCGTACAATCTTTCACGTATACGACATATGTCTACAAGCCTCTAAGAGTACATAAATGTTATAAAGGTCGAGACAGGGCCCCGCCATACTAATCAGTGCATGTCCTAATCATACCGACCACATAAGCAACTTCGGAGAAAATGAAGCACACCAACAGGGACATCAGTACGAATAATACTCCGGAGAAAATACCGACCACATAAGCAACTCCGAGCATGAAACGCAGTGTCCCCGGGCAAAAGGGACATCAGTACGAATAATATACCGAGTATGTAAGGTACATAAATAAGTACATAACAGACCTGGAAGAAATATAGAGTAAATGACTCAACCTGTAAGTCTGGATAACTCTGTAAATCATTAAATACTCATAGTGTCATGCATATGCATATGAATGTTATGTCGTGCATAGGTACATATTTCATAACATCATCAGGGCCTCTGAGGGTATCCCAACATATCATCAACGTATACCAGCTGATCAGGTGGTGGTGCGTATATAACGCCGTAACCTTTTTCCCATATCCCATTTAAGTATAATATACATATATACGCGTATATAACACCATCTGGTCATGGGTCAATGTACATGTATAAATGCATGAAATGCATAAGAAATACATTAATAAGATTTTCTCGGAATGCCATAAAAATCAATATACCTTTCGGCTAAACTTTATCAAATACGTATTTTTTTGAGACCCATAAACAGAAGATATAATAATAATTCACATGGAGAATCAAAAATATAGACACCCCTAGTACTTCTATGAATAGAGTCATTTATGAAAGTTGCGTATTTTGCTCGTTTCATTTGTATTATTTGGATCATGCCAAAAAGAAAGAAGGGATAGTCTTAACATACTCGGACCCCTTAAGCAATTGAGACCTGAGCCACAGAATCCAACAATGTATTTATGGCATGTAGGCTTTTTACGCTGTAACACAAAGCTGACATTGTAAACTGAAGTATTTCAAGCTACACCGAGAATTCCTAGTTCCTTCAAAGAATCTTTGGCTTGTCTTCCATATAACCCATATAATGCATAAAGATAAAACCTTTTTTTGAGTCTCATCCGTCATTTTTTTTATCCAAAAAAAATGAAGCTTAGCAATTTCAAATGAATCCTTTAAAAGGGTTAGTTAGTAGGTCCCACTAGTTAGATGACTTGGTCACAAATCTTTCCAAGTTTTTCCACCTTGATATGTGACTTTAAAGAGTCACAATTTGAAGCTAATCTTTCTGCCACGTGGGGTGGGGGTGGGAAATTTCAATCTTTATCCACTTATTAGGTAATTAGGTAATGTCCCATTACCCGTTAATTAATTAATTACCTGCATAATTAAGAATTATCTCAAATTACTCAAAATTCTACTTATTTTTAATACACTTTATACATCTTACTATCATGGCCATGTAGTACCTTGTATGGTACTAGTCCATAAATACCGGATATTTTAGCTCGGGCCGTATTTTATCCCAAAATGACAAATTTCGATGAAACTCATTTTCTTCGATTTGCTTACCCTTTTCAGCTTCACGAATTTACTTATCCCTTGTTTGAAATAGTATAATACTTATAACCTCAAAATAATCTCATTCCCAAGCTTGCATCGATTAACTTTACGATGAAACCTTAACGTATGAAAATGCAAAATGTAACATCTCATTTCCGAGCTTATATCAATTTACTTATGGCGTACTTCCATGTACGAAAACATGGGGTGTAACATCATTCCCCCCTTGGAACATTTGTCCTCGAATGTTGACTGATGCACTTATCATTCTTATAACCATAGCTCTTGCGAATACTTTAATATGCTTCTTGCCATTTAGGCAACTGTTCTTTGAATAAACCCAAAGGCAAGGGCATTCTCCCCTTTAGGCCTCTTTCTCGCATCACGGTCTGTGGTCGGAATTCTTCCAATCTCGTAACTCTTGCTACCTTCTGTCATTCACATGTATTACTTTTTCCTTGTATGTGCGCCTATGCGACTCTTCTCTCCTCTTTCCGCCATCTTTTAGTCAATGTCTAGGCTTCACTTTGCAAACATATACAGAGGTTGATAAAATGTCCCTCTGGGCATCTGTAGGTATACTGAAGTTCTTCGCTCGGTACTTTTTCGAACTTACGAATATTGTTATACCTTATTTCATAGATCCACTTATCCATTCGTATGACTTTACTGTATCTAAGTAGGTCATATTATACCATAATACTTACTTCGATTTATCTTTACTGAGGTATACTACTGAACTCCAGTTAGTTTTATTACTTATCCCATATGTATAAATCTAAGTCCTTTAATGCTTGCTCATTACTTGTTCATCTTAAGAATGACGACCTAATCTCACCTCATACTTTGTAAATGTAACGACCCGACCGATCGTTTTGAGAATTAGAACCCCGATCCCCTAATATCTGCTTTCTCCATATTTGTTTCTGCTTTTGGAATTTTCCGGAGTGATGGTTATGGAATTCGGGGAGTTTTGGGACACTTAGTCCCTAGATGTGAGTTTAAGCCTTAGGGATTGGACCGTAGTCGGAACTGTGTGAAGACGGATTCAGAATGGAATTTCGTTAACTCCATTAGCTCCATTGAGTGATTTTGAGCTTAGGAATGTGTCCGGAATGTGTTTCGGAGGTCTGTAGTAGATTTAGGCTTGAATTGGCAAAAGTTAGGTTTTCGGCAATTTCGACCGACAGTGGAATTTTTGATATCGAGCTTGGAATGGATTTCCGGAAGTATATGTAGGTTCATAGTCTCAATTGTGACCTGTGAATAAAATTTGAGATCATTCGGACTAGATTTGACGTGTTTCAGCGTCGTTGTAGAATTTGGAAAATTCTAAATTTCTTAGGCTTGAATCTGTGCTTAATTTATGATTTTGGTGTTGTTCGATGTGGTTTGAACGCTCGACTAAGTTCGTATGGTGTTATAGGATTGGTTGGTAGGTTTGGTTGAGGTCCCGAGTGCCTCGGGTGTGTTTTGGGTGCTTAACGGGTGAAAGCTTGGACTTAGAGGAATTTTTGAGTTACTGGTTCTGGTGTTTTCGCAACTGCGGTGGGGAGTCCGCAGGTGTGGCCTTGCGTAAGCGAGGCTAGGATCACAGGTGCGCTTTTAGGCCGGGGAGTCAGCGGTCGCAGACGCGATGAGTGAGCCGCAGGAGGGGAGCCGCATCTGCGAAAGGGCAGTCGCAAATGCGGAGGTGAGTAGGACCCAAGGTTCCGCAGAAGCGGACGATTGAGCACAAAAGCGCATCCGCAGGTGCGGACTCAAGCGCGCAGGTGCGGGCTCTGGAGTTTTATGAAAACTCGCAGATGCGTCCCAGGGGTCGCAGGTGCGGACCCAACCCAAGTAAGTGGACTTCACACCTACGATGGGTTGTCCGCAAGTGCGGTCCTAGGTCTGCAGGTGCGGAAATCGCTAGGCAGAAAAGGGGATTTTGAGGGTTTGAATTTTCATAACACAAAAGTCGATTTAGAGCTCGGTGGGAGACGATTTCTCGAGGGATTTTGAAGGAGAACTATTGGGTAACTAATTCTAACTCTATTTTGATAATAATACATTAATTTATTGTTGTTTTCCTCGTCTAATTAATGAAATTGAGGGTAGAAGTTTGGAAATGGGGGAAAAGGTTCCCCACTTGAAAATATGAGATTTGAATGGGAATTTGACGTCGGATTTAGATGAATTTTGTTCAAGTGAACTCGTGAGTGAATGGGTGTCCATAATTTGTAATGTTTACCCGATTTCGATACGTGGGCCCGGGGAGACCTTTTGGGTGTTTTTCCTAATTTCACGCTTTAGTTTTGAATTAATTAGTCAAATTAGTTACTTGTAGTTATATTTACATTATGCAATTAATTTGAATAGATTCGGTCCATTTGGAGTCGGATACTCGTGGCGAGAACGTGATATCACGTTAATTTGAGCGGTCGAGGTAAGTGGTTTGCCTAACCTTGTGTTGGAGACTTTCCCCTTAGGAAGTTTGATATTAATTGATGTGTGGGCACCGTGTACGTGAGGTGACGAGTTCGTACACAGGCCATTATTGCAAAAATCATGTTTTTCCTTTCTAAATCACAAACTGTTTTTCCTTATTAAATTACACTAATACGTTTGATTGTTTAGCTTAGATTAGAGGAGCATGCTTATGCATTTTAACTGCCTATTTGACATTCTGTGCGCCATGCTTAGTTAAGTCCCTACTTTCCTTATCTGTATTCAGTGTAAACTATATAATTCGATGCCATACCTATCATTCCATCTTGCGTTACATATTTAAATTGGGACTACGGACGTATTCCGGGAGATCCCCCGGTCATGCATATTTATTTTGGGACTACAGACGTATTCCAGGAGATCCCCCAGCACTGCATATTTACTTTGGGACTACGGACGTATTCTGGGAGATCCCCCAGCACTACATATTTACTTTGGGACTACAGACGTATTCCGAAAGACCCCCCTGTACTGCATATTCATTTGGAACTACGGGACGGTATCCTGGGAGATTCCCCATTGTGTCTACCTTGTTCTGAGCCGAGAGCTCCCTTAACTGTTAAATTCTCGAAAATTTCCTTAATTGTGTTACCGTAAACTTTACTTTTATAATTTACTGTTTAATTTATTATATTTACTCCGGTAGGTCCTTGACCTGACCTCGTCATTACTCGACCGAGATTAGGCTTGGCACTTAGTGGGTACCATTGTGGTGTACTCATGCCCTTCCCTGCACATGTTTTCATGTGCAAATCCAGGTGCAAGCTATCAGCCTCGGGGTTAGTGCATGCTGCTGATTCTAGGAGACTTCTAGGTACTTCTGCTTGCGTCCGTAGATCCTCGGAGTTCCCTTCTAGTCCCTCGCCTAGAGACTTTCTTTATTATCTTCAGGCTTTTGTATAGAGCTACATATATTATAGAAGCTTGTGACTTAGTGATATTCCGGGTCTTGGGAAATTATCTTGGGACATACATGTGCTTCTGGTTGTTCACAATATGTTGTTTATCTTTAAAATGTTGTGTTTTCTTTACATTTTTTGTAATATTAGGCTTACCTAGTCGTAAAGACTAGGTGCCATCACAACACCTTACGGAGAGTTATTTTGGGTCGTGACAAGTTGGTATCAGAGCACTAGGTTCGTAGGAGTCGCGAGTCACAAGCCAGTTTATTAGAGTCTCGCGGATCGGTGAGGGGATGTCCGTACTTATCTTCGGGAGGCTATGTAACTGTTAAGAACAATCATATTTCTTTGATTTCCTCGTTGTGCGAGTTATTGACATAAAACATTCTAAGATTCTATTCTATTCTTTCTCACAAATAGTGAGGACCCGTATTGGGAGGACCGACGATCAGGCACCTGAGCCCCCTACCAGAGCCGCCGAGGCCGGGGTCGGGGTAGAGGATGACCACGCGGTGCAGCCTGAGCACCTGCGAGAGCTGCGTCAGAGGATCCCCCAGCAGCTCCAGCTGGAGGGCCAGCACCGAAGATCCCTATTGCTACTCCAACCCTCCAGGAGACTTTAGCTCAGTTCATGATCATGTTCAACACTCTGGCTCAGGCTGGACTATTTTCGATAGCTCCCGCTACATCTCAGGCTGGGGGAGGGGCACATACTCCCGCAGCCCATACTACTGAGCAGAGGGTCCTGGTTGATCAGGCCCCAGAGTATATTCCTATGCCCCCAGTGGCTTCGGTTAGGCATGAGACCATGGTAGCTGCTTCTGAGGCAAAGCAGTTCAGACTTGAGAGGTATAAGAAGTACCACCCACCTACTTTCAGCGGACTAGCTTCAGATGATGCTCTGGGTTTTCTTGAGGAGTGTCATCGTATTCTCTGCACTATGGGCATTGTGGAGATGAGTGGGGTTTCATTCACCGCTTTCCAGCTGCGGGGAGCGGCATATTAGTGGTGGCATGCCTATGAGCTGAGTAGTCTGAACGAGGCAGTCTCACTCACTTGGACTCAATTTTCAAGATGTTCTTGCATGAGTATGTTCCTCAGAGCCTCAGAGACGCTTGGCATACAGAGTTTGAGCAGCTGCGTCAGGGTGCTATGACTAGGTCGGAGTATGCAGTCTGTTTCAGTGAGTTAGCTCGCCATACACTTTCTCTGGTTGCTACAGTCAGAGAGAGGGTTCATCGCGTCATTGAGGGACTCCACCCCAGTATTCGGACCAGTATGGCCAGGGGGTGTAGATGGACATCACATATCAGCAGGCATTGAGCATTACCAGAAGAGTGGAGGTCATGTTCGCTCGGGACAGAGAGGAGAGAGAGGCCAAGAGGTCTCGAGAGACTGGTCATTATTCAGGAGCTCGTGCACCAGCAGCACGCTATGGTAGGGGTTTTGTGAGTCGCCCTGTTCATTCAGCTCTTCCAGCAGCCAGCGGTGTTCCAGCTCCTCCTAGACCTCAGGAGCCCTATTATGCACCGCCAGTATCTAGTATACTCGAGGTGCTATTACCGGCTAGTCCAGTAGGACAGGTCCGAGTCAGTCTCAGCCGCCGTATCCTTCGAAAGGTTGTTTTGAGTGTGGTGACACTCGTCACATGGTTAAAGATTTCCCCAGAGCCAGGAGGGGTACACCTTCACAGACTTATCAGACTCCACGTGCTCCACCGGGTCCTCCAGCCATTCTTCCAGCACCAGCTGCCACCCCACCTTCTCAGCCAGCTCGAGGTGGAGGTCGGGGAGGTCGAGGTCACCCTAGAGGGGGAGGTTAGGCCAGGTACTATGCCCTTCCAGCCCGTTCAGAGGCCGTTGCTTCAGATTCAATCATCATAGGTATCGTCCCTGTCTGTCATAGGGATGCATCAGTATTATTTGACCTAGGCTCTACGTATTCATATGTGTCTTCTTATTTTGCTCCACATTTGGGGATATCTCGGGATTCTTTGAGTTACCATATTCATGTATCTACTCCTGTGGGAGATTCTCTCATTGTTGACCATGTATATCAGTCGTGTTTTATTACTCTTAGTGGTTTTGAGACCAGAGCCGATTTGTTATTACTCAGTATGGTAGATTTGGATGTTATCTTGGGCATGGACTGATTGTCGCCCCATTATGCTATTCTTGATTGTCATGCTAAGATCGTGACGCTAGCTATGCCAGGCTTGCTGAGATTAGAGTGGAAAGGTACCTTAGAGTATACTCCCCATAAGGTCATTTCATTTCTTAAGGCTCAGCGAATGGTTGAGAAGGGGTGTGATGCGTATTTGGCCTATGTGAGAGATGTCAGTGTTGATACCCCTACAGTTGAGTCAGTCCCAATAGTGAGGGACTTCCCTGATGTGTTTCCAGCTGATCCTCCGGGTATTCCGCCCGATAGATATATTAATTTCGGCATTGATTTGTTGCTGGGCACTCAGCCCATTTCTATTCCTCCCTACCGTATGGATCCTCCTGAGTTGAATGAGTTGAAGGAGCAGTTACATGAGTTGCTTGATAAGGGTTTCATCAGGCCCAGTGTATCACCTTGGGGTGCTCCGGTCTTATTTGTGAAGAATAGGGATGGTTCTATGCGTATATGTATTGATTATCGGCAGTTGAACAAGGTTACAGTGAAGAACAAGTATCATTTTCCTCACATCGATGATTTATTTGATCAGTTACAGGGTTCCAGGGTGTTTTCCAAGATTGACTTGTGTTCTGGCCATCATCAGTTAAAGATTCGGGAGCCGGACATCCCGAAGACTACTTTCAGGACCAGATATGGTCATTATGAGTTTCTTGTCATGTCATTTGGACTGACTAATGCCGCAACAGCCTTTATGCATTTGATGCACAGTGTGTTCCGTCCTTATCTTGATTCCTTCGTCATTGTGTTAATTGATGACATCCTGGTATATTCCCGGTCTCGGGAAGATCATGAGCAACACCTGAGGACCGTGCTTCAGACTTTGAAGGAGAAGAAATTGTATGCAAAATTTTCTAAGTGTGAATTCTGGATTGATTCAGTGGCATTCTTGGTCCACGTAGTGTCTTGTGATGGGATCAAGGTGGATCCGAAGAAGGTGGAGATAGTGCAGAGTTGGCCCAGACCGTCATCAGCTACGGAGATATGCAGTTTTCTTGGTTTGGCGGGGTATTACCGTCGCTTTGTGGAGGTATTTCCATATATTGCGGCACCTATGACCAAATTGACCCAGAAGGGTGCTCCGTTCAGGTGGACCGAGGAGTGTGAGGAGAGCTTTCAGAAGCTCAAGACAGCTTTGACTACAGCCCAGTATTAGTATTGCCTACAGGTTCGGGATCCTACACTGTCTATTGTGATGCCTCGAGGATTGGCCTTGGAGCGGTATTGATGTAGGACAGTAGGGTGATTGCCTACGCTTCTAGACAGTTGAAGGTGCATGAGAAGAATTATCGGTTCATGATCTCGAGTTAGCAGCTATTGTTCACGCCCTGAAGATCTGGCGTCATTATTTGTACGGTGTTCCCTGTGAGATTTACACTGATCACCAGAGTTTGCAGCACTTGTTCAGGCAGAAGGACCTTAATTTGCGTTAGCGGAGGTGGTTGGAGCTACTTAAATACTATGATATCACTATATTATACCACCCGGGAAAGGCCAATATAGTGTCCGACACCTTGAGTCGCCGGGCAGAGAGTTTGGGGAGTTTGTCATATCTTCCGGCAGCGGAGAGGCCCTTAGCCTTGGATGTTCAGGCCTTAGCCAGTCAGTTCATGAAATTGGATATTTCATAGCCTAGCCGGGTATTAGCTTGTGTGGTTGCTCGGTCTTCTCTTTATGACTGTATCAGGGAGCGCCAGTATGATGATACTCATCTTCTAGTTCTTCAGGATAGGGTTCAGCGAGGTGATGCCAGAGATGTGACTATTGGTGATGACGGTGTTATGAGGATGCAGGGCCGGATCTGTGTGCCCAATGTAGATGGGCTTCAGGAATTGATTCTCGAGGAGGCCCACAGCTCGCGGTACTCTATTCATCCCGGTACGGTGAAGATGTATCAGGAGTTGAGACAGCACTACTGGTGGAGGAGGATGATGAAGGATATAGTTTGGTTTGTGACCAAGTGTCTCAACTGTCAGTAGGTCAAATATGAGCACCAGAGGCCGGGTGGATTACTTCAGAGATTAGAGATCCAAGAGTGGAAGTGGGAGCGGATCACCATGGACTTTGTAGTTAGACTTAAACGGACTTTGAGAAAGTTCGATGCTATTTGGGTGATCATGGATCGGCTGGCCAAGTCAGCTCATTTTATTCCAGTGTTGACCACTTATTCTTCTGAGAGGTTGGTTGAGATTTATATCTGAGAGATTGTCCGCCTTCATGGTATTCCAGTATCCATCATTTCAGACAGAGGTAAACAGTTCACATCACGGTTTTGGAGAGTCGTACAACAGGAGTTGGGTACTAGGGTGGAGTTAAGCACAGCCTTTCACCCTCAGATGGGCGGGCAGTCCGAGCGCACTATTCAGATTCTTGAGGATATGCTCCGTGCCTGTATGATGGAGTTTGGAGGGTCATGGGACTAAAACTTTCCACTTGCAGAGTTTGCTTACAACAACATTTACCAGTCCAACATTCAGATGGCATCGTATGAGGCTTTGTATGGTAGGTGGTGCCGGTCCCCAGTGGGATGGTTTGAGCCGGGCGAGGCCCGATTATTGGGTACAGACTTGGTCCAGGATGCCCTGGATAAGGTGAAGATGATTCAAGAGAGACTTCACACAGCCCAGTCCAGGCATAAGAGTTATGCGGACCAGAAGGTTTGTGATTTGGCATTTGTGGTTGGGAAGCGGGTCTTGCTTCGAGTGTCGCCTATGAAGGGCGTCATGAGGTTCGGGAAGAAGGGCAAGCTGAGCCTGAGGTTCATTGGTCCTTTTGAGATATTGTGGCGAGTTAGGGAGGTTGCTTAAGAGCTTGCCTTGCCTCCCAGTCTAGTAGGAGTTCACCCGGTATTCCACGTGTCTATGCTCTGGAAGTATCACGGTGATCCGACTCATGTATTGGATTTCAGCTCAGTCTAGTTGAACAAAGATCTATCTTATGTTGAGGAACCAATAGCCATTTTGGACAGGCAGGTCAGAAAGCTCAGGTCAAAGAATATTGCTTCAGTAAAGGTCCAGTGGAGGGGTCAGCCGGTCGAGGAGGAGACTTAGGAGATCGAGCAGGATATGCGCAACCATCACCCACATCTTTTCACAGTTTCAGGTATGTCTTTATACTCGTTCGAGGACGAATGATTGTTTTAAGAGGGGGAGGATGTAACGACCCAGCCGATCGTTTTGCGAATTACAGCCCCGATCCCCTAATATCCGATTTTCCCATATTTATTTCTGCTTTTGGGATTTGCCGAAGTGATTGGTTATGTAATTCAGGGAGTTTTGGGACACTTAGTCCCTAGTTGTGAGTTTAAGCCTTAGAGATTGGACCATAGTATAAACTGTGTGAAGTAGGACCCGTAATGGAATTCCGTTGACTCTATTAGCTCTGTTGAGTGATTTTGAGCTTAGGAGTATGTCCGGAATGTGTTTCGGAGGTCTGTAGTAGATTTAGGCTTGAATTGGCGAAAGTTAGATTTTCGGCGATTTCGGCCGACAGTAGAATTTTTGATATCGAGCTCAGAATGGATTTCCGGAAATAGCTATATGTTCGTAGTGTCAATTGTGACCTGTTTGTAAAATTTGAGGTCATTCGGACTAGATTTGACGTGTTTCAACGTCGTTGTAGAATTTGGAAAATTATATATTTCTTAGGCTTGAATCCGTGCTTAATTCATGATTTTGGTGTTGTTCGATGTGCTTTGAAGGCTCGCCTAAGTTTGTATGCTGTTGTAGGATAGGTTGGTAGGTTTGGTTGAGGTCCCGCGGGCCTCGGGTATGTTTCGGGTGCTTAACGGGTGAAAGCTTGGACTTATAGTAATTGTTGAGTTGCTGGTTCTGGTGTTTTTGCACCTGCGGTGGGGAGTCCGCAGGTGCGGCCTCGCAGAAGCGAGGCTAGGATCACAGGTGCGCTTTTAGGCCGGGGAGTCAGTGGTCGCAGATGCAATGAGTGAGCCGCAGGAGTGGAGCTGTATCTGCGAAAGGGCAGTCGCAGATGCGGAGGAGAGAAGGACCCAAGGTTCCGCAGAAGCGAACGATTGAGCGTAGAAGCGCATCCGCAGGTGCGGACTCAAGCATGTAGGTGCGAGCTCTGGAGTTTTATGAAAACCCGCAGATGCGTCCCAGGGGTCGCAGGTGCGGACCCATCCCAAGTAAGTGGACTTCGCACCTGTGATGGGTAGTCCGCAAGTGCGTGACCGCAGGTGCCGTCCTAGGTCCGCAGGTGCGGAAATCGCTGGGCAGAAAAGGGGATTTCGAGGGTTTGAATTTTCATAACACAAAAGTCGATTTAGAGCTCGGCGGGAGACGATTTCTCGAGGGATTTTGCAGGAGAACTATTGGGTAACTAATTTTAACTCTATTTTGATCATAATACATTAATCTATTGTTGTTTTCCTTGTCTAATTAAGGAAATTGAGGGTAGAAGTTTGAAAATGGGGGAAAAGGTTTCCCACTTGAAAATCTAAGATTTGAATGGGAGTTTGACGTCGGATTTAGATGATTTTTGTTCAAGTGAAATCGTGAGTGAATGGGTGTTCATAATTTGTAATTTTTACCCGATTCCAAGACGTGGGTCCGGGGAGACTTTTTGGGTGTTTTTCCTAATTTCACGCTTTAGCTTCGAATAAATTAATCAAATTAGTTACTTATAGTTATAGTTACATTATGCAATTAATTTGAATAGATTAGGGCCATTTGGAGTCGGATACTCGTGGCAAGAACGTGATATCAAGTTGATTTGAGCGTTCGAGGTAAGTGGCTTGCCTAACCTTATGTTGGGGACTTTTCCCTTAGGAGGTTTGATATTAATTGATGTGTGGGCGTCGTGTACGTGAGGTGACAAGTACGTACACGGGCTATTATTGCAAAAATCCCGTTTTGCCTTTCTAAATCACAAACTGTTTTCCCTTATTTAATTGCACTAATATGTTTGATTGTTTAGCTTAGATTAAAGGAGTATGCTTACGTGTTTTAACTGCTTATTTGACATTCTGTGCGCTATTCTTAGTTAAGTCCCTACTTTCCTTATCTGTGTTCAGTGTAAACTGTATAATTCGATGCCATACCTGTCATTTCATCTTATGTTGCATATTTAAATTGGGACTACAGACGTATTCCGTGAGATCCCCCTGTCGTGCATATTTATTTTAAGACTACGGACGTATTCCGGGAGATCCCCCAGCACTGCATATTTACTTTGGGATTACAGACGTATTTCGGGAGATCCCCCAGCACTGCATATTTACTTTGGGACTACGGACGTATTCCGGGAGATCCCCCTGTACTGCATATTCATTCAGAACTATGGGACAGTATCCTGGGAGATTCCCCATCGTGTCTACCTTGTTCTGAGCCGAGAACTCTCTTAACTGTTAAATTATCGAGAATTTCTTTAACTGTGTTACCATAAACTTTACTTATATCTTTAACTGTTTAAATTATTATATTTACTCCGGCAGGGCCTTGACCTGACCTCGTCACTACTCGATCGAGGTTAGGATTAGCACTTACCAGGTACCATTGTGGTGTACTCATGCCCTTCCCTGCACATGTTTTCGTGTGCAGATCCAGGCGCAAGCTATCAGCCTCGAGGTTAGTGTGTGCTTCTGATTCTAGGAGACTTCAAGGTACTTCTGCTTGTGTCCGCAGATCCTCGGAATTCCCTTCTACTCCCTCGCCTAGAGACTTTCTTTATTATCTTCAGACTTTTGTATAGAGCTACATAAATTATAACAGCTTGTGACTTAGTGATATTCCGGGTCTTGGGAAATTATTTTGTATATGCCGAGTTGTACTACTTTTGGTTGTTCACAATATGCTGTTTATCTTTAAAATGTTGTGTTTTCTTTATATTTTTTGTAATATTAGGCTTACATAGTCGTAAAAACTAGGTGCCGTCACGACACCTTACAGAGGGTTAATTTGGGTCGTGACAGTGAATTTTGTCCATCCATTGTTGATTCACCTTAATGTTGATCTACAATATAGTATATACCACTGATAACATGAAACTTCTTACGTAATACCTTGCCACTAGGGCTTACGTTGCATCGAGGAATATTTGAAGTGATTTTCCTGATCCTCTTAGCCGATATTGTACTTCAATAATCGTATCTTATAGAATCTCAATGCAATTCACTTATGTGGGTATTTTAATCCCGTACAATTCATGAAATCCTCTTCAAATCATTACTCAATCGAAGGCCTACACGTCATCCTTTATTTTATCACAATTACACCCTCATTGTACTATCAGGGCAACATTCCATTTCTTCTAAATGCCATTAGTCTTAGACTCGTTTAAGTTGATTCAGGCTATACCGAGCTTTGTATAACTTAGAGAAACCATCAGCTCTCTTGTTTTCATGGGCTTAATCCTAAGGACTTTATCCATTCTCATCATCTTCTCACTTGCCCTTTCTTATCCTTACTCCTGTCTTCCTAATACCTTGTCGCTTTACCATACTTTAGCTTGCTTCCTACATATTCATTTATACTACTCGGAACCTTCCTTCAACTCGCTTGCACACAGATTTCCTTATGTGATTTTGGAACATCAAGCGAGACATCACATCGTCTCTAACTCTTCTTTACTCTCTTAATCAGACTTCTTGATGCCTAGAGACCATAGGCTGGAAAATATACCACTTACGACGCCGCTATCATTCCTGGATACTGCATCCCAGTGCCTCTAGCCCTCTATCTGAAGTATAGATTATTCACGATCTTCTGCACCTAAGTATTTCGTACGTTGTTCACCTTTACCTTACCTTAAAATCTCACATCACATCTTCTATCTCTTTTATGACCTCTCTTCCACATATGTATAATTCACATCCACAACTTGAACTTCTATTATAATACTTACACCTCTTTACATGATTTGGTGAGAGCTTCATACTGACTTCTTATGAGGCCGGTACACTTCTAACTGGCTTTATCATTCTTGTACCTCTGATATTAAGAATGATTGTGCAAAGTTCTCAATCATAATGTCCATAATTTTCTCGGTTAAATAATCCAACTCCTGATTTACTTAGTTGATGTAACTCTTTAGATTCCTCTTCCTTCTGATTTGCCTTTATGTAGGCTTAAGCTATTTTCCGATATGTGGCTCATGCATTTAGTTATTACTTTAGCATTTTATGGTCGCTATGGAAAATCATGATACAATCTTCTAATGATTCAATCCTTTGTCTATGACCTGGACCCAATTCCTTCTTTTAACTTATACCAAAGTCTTCTACAGCTGATCATTAATCGAATAATTCCTTTCGTTCCATTTCAGCTTTCTTCAAATGTAAGCAATTGCTTTTCCTGGTCTTTTTGTCTTTTTTTTGCCCCCTTGTTGCGTGCATACTTAGCTTATCTGAGTTATCACGCATGCCAAAGTTCTTGTGCAACTCATGTGGTCTCAAATATTACTTTTGGTTTTACTCCCGGCTCATTAGCCACAATAGGTGCCACTTTCTTTTGGAGTGCATACAATTTTGTAGTGAGACTGCTGTTACACAACCATTTCCTCTTTAGGTCACTGTGCTTTGGTTGAAGCCTTCTTCCTTATTTCCTCAGCTAGTTTTTCATCATAGTACTTAGGGAGGACCCTTTGGCTCTTGTAAATTTGCGAGCTTGTTATATTGTATACCCGAAGAAGTTTTCGATGTTTTAACTCGCCTATAAATATCTGTAGTTCTTACCTCCACGCCCTTGTGCTTGTAGGGTTGCTTCTGAATTGATATTTTGACTGTCTTCCCAGTGGCACTCTCTTTTATTTCCATAACATTCATACGAGACCTTTAACTACCCCAACTCCTACTGAACATTTCTCAAGTATTACAATGATATTAATGCGAGGCTGAATTCACTATAAAGGGTTTTACCATGTTTATCTTGCAAAATCTGCTGACTCATTTGTAACCTCCTGTTTAACCATAACTAGGCTTTTCCTGAATCAACTACCAACTACTCATTGGCCCATTCTCATATCAATGTTTCGCGTAATCTTTCATACTTTATTTCCTTTGTCTTAACTTACTTTTCGCATTGGCTCCTTATTTATCAATAACATCCCGGGCAGGAACCCTTACTTCCTTTTCTTGACGTCGTGTTTGCATAATGTTCTGCAATCATAGCATATCTGTGGGCTTTGAATAACTACAATCTCATACCTTTCTCATTTTTATTGCATTCTTCTTTTATGATTCCATAATTACTAGAACCGCTTAACTCTGACTTAATGCCATTATCACTCCATATTCCCCTCTTTAGGGGAGTACTAAGAGTTGGAGCTACGATGACCTACCTATAGATGTTTTACCTCTCCATCTTTGGCATCCTTTCACATCATCGATGACCCTTACCCGCCTTGCGGTAATCCTTCTGTACTAAGGATAACAAATTCCCTTACTCGCAATGGTGACACTTAGTGCAACTGGCACATACAATCCCTTAAGTTTAACGTTTTTCATATTACTTGCTTTTAGGGTAGCGTCTTCCTAAATGACCATTCTTTGAATTTTTCATGAATCGTCTTCTGTTGTCCATTCTATTATTGCCGCAACGCAAATTTGAAATTCACATGATGCTGACTATTATCAAGTCACTTAGTCCCTAATTCATGTTTAGTTTATCTTGTTCACCAGCCCATACTGATTTCTATTATTCTGGGGTCTAACTTTACCTTCCGGTAGTTGCGTCGGAGTCACGAACTTATTTTTCGAAGTGAGGATATGACTTTATGGCCTATAATCTTTTGTTTTCCCAAGACCTGTCACCTCTTGTTTGTTTCCCTTCACTTGACTATAGACTCTGTAATACTATCATTTTTTTTATCTACCTTTGTTATCCATGTACCACATTTTACTCATACTGCTCCATTAACTATCTTCTTATTTTCCTGCTAACATTTATGTCTATCACTTTATTCTAAAAATTTGAACAAAACATTCTTTTGCTTTTAGCCCCTCTTGCTCCATCCATTGGCTCCTCGAATTGCCTAAAATTCTCTTTCTTCCAGAGATGGGAGCTACACTAAGGTAATATTTATCCCTTCCAGGCTTCCAGTGCTTATATTTGTAGTACTCATATCTAGTTGTACTATTTTAGGGTGCACCATCGAGGTGTCTTACAAGGAGATCGATTACCATATTTGCACTATCCTTCGGAAATTTCAACTAACTTTACCAATTCATCCACTATTTTGGGTTACTCTATCCCCAGTCGTATCCTGATAACTCGTCCTTCTCTTAAACTATGTCTGTTAGCTCCCATAGGACATAACTGAGATCGGTGTGGCCGATTGTATATACATCTGTCACTGTTGAAGGTAACTCAAAATGCTTATATCTCCCTCCATAAATGGTAAATAATGATAATCTTTATTAACTGGGTAACTCGTACCCTTCTTCATCTTGCTTCTTTTACTTCTTGAAACTTGTATTTATCTTCTGAATCTCTCATTGTCTTTCACTATAAAGGTGGATAAATATCCTTGCCTTAAGGTTCCTTATCAAGAGGCTTACACGTCTTAGTATATACACGATCTGCTGAATACCTCATATTTATCCATCATAAACATGATGCAAAAATTGAGTTCCTCTGACTCAACTCTTCCATAGCTATATCTCTTACCAACTGTCTTCCTAGATGTGGGCATCGTTGTATTACGAATAAGATATAGTTTAGGAAATTGAGTTCTTACAACTGAGCTCTACCACACGATCTAGAGTAAGAAGAAAGTGTGACAGTCCTAAACCCCCTGTAGCCTCCTGCTTATAAGTGTGGTGCACGACATACCCATAAACAAGACTCTACTAGACACGGCTTGCAGACTCCCTAGGATAGAACTGCTCTGATACAACTTTTGTTAAGACCCATACCGATGGGCCGCAATGGGCACCCGGTACCTTACTTAACCGAGTACCAACGTAACGTATCTTTCTTATTACATCATCATATACACGTGACATACGGGCCTAATAGGCCAACATGATCATTTATAAACTCAAAACATAGGCCGACAAGGACGTACAATCTTTCACGTACATGACATATGTCTACAAGCCTCTAAGAGTACATAAATATTATAAAGGTCGGGACAGGGACCCTCCATACTAATCAGTACATATCCTAATCATACCGACCACATAAGCAACACCGGAGCAAATGGAGTGCACCAACACCTTTCGCTGAGCTGATAGCCTACTTGGAGGACTCACGACCTATCTATCAAGACCTGCGGGCATGAAACGCAGCGTCCCTAGGCAAAAGAGACGTCAGTACAAATAATGTACCGAGTATGTAAGGCACAGTAATGCAGATGAGTGGTCACATATGTATACTGAAGGGCCAAACTTAAGGAATAAGAGATCGAGTGCGGCCGCAGAATTACTTCTGCGGTTCGCACTTTGCTACCTGGTAATTCAGTTACCTTTGATCATCTGCGGTCCACAGATTTTGTTGTGCGGCCGCAGATTTTGGTGCGTACCACAGATTTCGTTGTGCGGCCGCACTTTGGCTATTTTTCTAACAAACCAACTTCAGAGAGTTTGCAATTTTCATCTCAATTTGTGCGGCCATAGTTGCCTTCTACTGTAGCATTCAAAATTATGTGGTCCCCACTTTCTCCACGGTTAGCCAATTTTTCTAAGTACAGTTCATGTAAAGCACACTCATTCCTGCAACACACTTCAAATCCAGTTAGTACAAAATAACACATATCTATAAAAGAAGAAAAGAAAAAAAAAGAAAAAGAAAAAGAAAACATGGGTTGCCTCCCAAGAAGCGCATGATTTAATGTCGCGGCACGATGCAGATTACCATCACTTCAAATGAATCATTACCACCACGTGGCCATCATTAGCTTGTCCCAGATAATGCTTCACCCAGTCACCATTGACTCAGAATACCTCATCATTTTTGTTCTTCAAGTTCAATACACCAAAATGTGTCATACCCACAATTTCAAATAGACCACTCCATTTAGATTTCAGCATGTCGGGAAACATCTTCAATCGTGAGTTGAACAACAAAACAACATTGCCCACCTTGAACTCCTTGTTTCGGATGTATTTTTCGTGAAGTTGCTTTATTTTCTCTTTGTATAAGGACAAACTTGCATATGCATAGTACCAGAACTCATCTAATTCATTCAATTGTGCAACCCGCAAGTTAGAGGTTGCATCCCAATCAAGATTTAACTTCTTTAAAGCCCACATGGCTTTGTGCTTGAGTTCCACTAGAAGATGACAAGCTTTGACAAACACCAACCGGTATGGAGACATCCCGATAAGAGTTTTGAAAGCAGCCCAATTAGCCCATAGTGCATCATCAAGCTTCTCTGACTAATCCGTCCGATTAGCATTCACTGTTTTGGACAAGATACTCTTTATCTTCCGGTTGGAGACTTTCACTTGACCGCTAGCTTGAGGATGATAGGGAGTCGTAACTTTATGAGTGACACCATACTTGCTAAGCAAGGTGTCAAAAGCCTTGTTGAAAAAATGCGAACCCCATCGCTTATGATAGCTCGCTGAGTACCAAATCTTGAGAAAATATTCTTCTTCAAAAATGCCACCACACTTCTAACTTCATTGTTGGGTAGAGCAACGGCCTCAACTCATTTAGGCACATAACCAACAATGACCAAGATGTAGGTGTTTCGACAAGAACTTACAAAGGGACCCATGAAGTCAATACCCCACACATCAAAGATATCAATCTATAAAATGGTAGTGAGAGGCATTTAATTTGTTACACCCTATATACTTTTTTGTACGTAAAACTGCGTCGTGAGCAAACTAATGTAGGACCCAAAACAATGAGATCATCTTTGAAAATATATAAAGCAATTTAATCATGTTACCTCGGAAGTTACAAATATTGAATATCATGAACAACAAGTACAAAGAGGTTTAGAAGGTTTAGAAGCTAAAGGAATTGAAGAAAATAATGTTTCGTCGAAAGCCGACAAATTGGGAATGTTATAGCATGTACTTTTGGGATGAGACCAGGGTGTTTTACATGATAATGAGGTTATGTTACGAGTTATGTTATTTGTATGATAGTCGTATGTCATGTTTTGAAGTCAAGCGAGTGGTGGAACAAAAGTCGATGAAAGTCATCACAAGTTACGTTCATAAATTATACTGAAACTTTGGGTCAAATGTAACTGCAATTTTCTCCCAATATACTTAGAGTTATGGGGGTGTTCCACCTATAAAATTAAATATCTATGAGTCTACTTTCCAACTCATTAAACCGTTTGTCAATACGATATCTGAGTAGAGAGATATGGGCATTTTTACGAGACTGCGCAGACTGTCACCTACTTGCTTAAACGAGAATCCAAAACTGGGCCTGTTCGGGTCGTCCAAACATGGGCCAGTTCGGGTCGTTCAAAGAGGCCTTTTTAAAGTCCTATCCCCTTCATATATTAGTCTGATAATAGGGTAAAATAACCAGACTCATTCTCTGCAAAACTCCTCCCAAATATTTCCCCAAACCCCAATTGATTTTCTCCCCCTTTCAAGTTCTAATCGGAGGTAAAGCCTAGAGTTTGAAGAATCAAGATAGGAGTCGAGTTATCCAACAAATAAGGTAAGTTTACTGCTCTATTTAATTCATTTTTTCTGTTNTTTGTAGATGTATAGTAAGTCACTCTATATTTGTAAGAACTCACGGGACGGTGATCGGAAGCTGTGCGTTCGAGTTATTCACTTGTAGCGGACTGTTTTGTGGACTGTTTTGTGGTGCTGTTGGGCTGCGTGTTTTACTACTGTTTTGTGGAGTTTTGGAGGAGGAAGGGTGTGGAGAAACACCACATAAATGCAGGATGTTGGGCTGGTCGTTCGTC
>AWOL01S0011736.1:11288-30812 GCA_000715115.1 Nicotiana otophora
TGTGGCTTGGTTGAGTTGGAGAGATTCAGTCCTGATGGCTTGGTTGTGCAAATGGATTCCAAAGTATTCTTGATGGTTTCTATCGGTGTGGAGAATGTGTTGTGTATTGTGATTTCCCCCTGGAAAGAAGCAAGAGAAAGGTTTCTAACTAAAAGGGTGTGTAAATTATTGGTGACTTAAAGTTGATAATAAGATTTTTGTGCTTTTCACATGATGGCAAGATAGATGATATTTGTTGTGCAAAAGCTAGATTTGCATGTACAAGGTGACCGTACAGTCTTGAAGAGAAGGTAACGAATGTTGGACAACATAGGCGGTTCCAAATAAATAGATTAACACTATTACTACTTGGTGTTGTATGAGAAGAGGGCAGATTTTAGAAGGCGCATTATATTTTGAATTACGGATGTACAATTAGTATTGCGGTACTCACATGGTTGATAGACTGCTGATATTCAAATTTTTGCTATGTGGCACGGAAGAATTATGGGAGTATTTCTTGTGAAATGATCGTGCATGAAAGATGTATTAGTCATTCGAAGGCTAGAATTGGGATCAGTTATGATGATTCACGTGTCCTATGAATTTGGAATTTGGGAGTTTCAGGAGCAGATTGTTCATGGTTGCGGACTGGGAAGTTGTGGCCGACGCTAGTAAGATAATAGGAGATATTATGAATCAGTCGCGGTGAATTTTCGGAAGGTTATTTGTCTATTGTGGGTGACTAGAGTTGATTTGGGGCTCCATTGGTAGGCCCAATTAAGATGTGTACTCTACACCGAGCCGGGATGGTTGGCTCTATACTGCTATTGTTGAGGGACGTGCCATTCGGTTAATGTTGAACTTATTCGTGTTCTGAAAAAATTTGTGAGTTACTCGTTTATGCTACGAGGAGTTGTGATTCATTGGTTATGTGCACAGATGGTGCGGTTCTATTTGAGCTTTATAGCCAAATTTGCGCGTGATGAGTATTTCGGTATTTCATGATCGATTGCGTAATGGTTATGTTCTTTTAATTTTTGTGTGGCATTTTTGTCATATGCCTCTCCGTCGTTATTGATTTTGAGCAGGGTGGCTCGGGGTATATAATATGGACCAACGTTTGGATGGGGTAACGCATTGCAGCGGAGTTATGTTAAGGTATGAACCTTGTGTTAGAATCAGGTGATGGTTCTATGGTGTATGATGAATTTTCAGCATTTTGTTTTGGCGGTACTTGTTAATCTTGCGGCGCAGTTCTCTCATTTGAGTCATTTTTCATGACTGAGTACATTTGAATTGTTGCGTATCGGTGCGCGGATGGCATGTGTTGTGGCTTTGAGTTATATTGGTGCAGCATATCTGTGGAATAGTTGTGTTTAGTAATATAAAATCATTGAACCTAGAATGGGTACTATCAGGTTTGATTATGGTATGTTCGGAAGGATAATATTGAAAGTCGGCTCAGAAAACGATTATGGTTCTGGTTGGGGCGAGATAGCTCCGTGACTTATTGATCTGGTAAGTGGTCATGAAAGTTCGCGTGCTTCTTTTATTATCAACATTGTACGAAGGTTTTGGGATGACTTTTGGTTCGATATGGGGTTTAATACTAGTACTTTGCTGGTTTTGGAGCAGCTACTGTGATCGGGAATGGTGCCACGAGCATGCGAGTTGTGTGATATGTTAGTTGATTATATCCGTGGTTATGGTTATGGCCTGACACAGCTTGTTCAAACTCATACAGTGTGTACATGTAAGATTCGTGTCTTGAAAGAAATTCTAAAGGTTGGAAATTAATTTCCAAGGTTTATGGGCTAAAGTTAAATCAGTGATTTCAGTTGTATTGTGTTGTCAAGCCTATGTGGAATAGAGTGACGTGGGTTCACCCTGAGTACGTATGTGGTAAGATGTAACGGTGATTTGATGGCTTGGAAACAACTCTTGGCACGTTCGAGGGCGAGCGTATGTTTAAGTGGGGGAGAATGTAATGACTCGGCCGGTTGTTGTGTGAATTGCCGGGGTAAATGGTTCGGGTTCGGTGAGGTTTTGGAATGAATTAAAACATTTTGTTCCAAGGTTTAAAGCTTAAGTTAAAATAGTGACCGGATGTCGACTTATGTGTAAATGGCCCCGGAATGGAGTTTTGATGATTCCAATAGATTCGTATGGTGAATTTGGACTTAGGAGTGTGTCCGAAAATTTATTTGGAGGTACGTAGTGGAATTTGGCTTGAAATGCCGAAAGTGAAATTTTTGGGAAGTTTGACTGGGGGCTTGACTTTTTGATATCGGTGTCGAAATCCGATTCTGAAATTGGAATAGGTCTGTAATGTGAAATGTGACTTGTCTGCAAAATTTGAGGTCAATCGGACGTGATTTGATGTGTTTCGGTACAAGATATAGAATTTAAAGTTTCAAACTTCAATGTTTTCGAATTGAGGTGTGATTCATCATTTCGATGTTGTAATGTGTGTCTTGAGGCCTCAAGTAGGTCCGTGTTATGTTATGGGACTTGTTGGTATGTTCGGATGGGGTCCCGAGGGGCTCGGGTGAGTTTCGGATGGTTAACGGATTGATCTTTGAATTTGGAAGACTGCTAGAAATGAAGCCTTTTGGTGTAATCGCACCTGCGAAATAGTAGTCGCAGGTGCTAGCTCGTAAGTGCGAGCATGGGTGTGCAGAAGTGAGGTGCGCAGGTGTGGAAGAAACTACGCAGCTGCGGAATTGCTCATGTGCGAGAAGGAGCGCAGATGCGGGTAGAGGGCTGTGAGGCATTGGTCGCAGGTGCGAGGGAAAATTCTGCACCTGCGTGAGCGCAGATGCGGGAGGATGTGCGTAGGAGCGAAAATTGGGCAGGCGAGTGAAGTCCGCAAATGTGACGTTTTGCTCGCATAAGCGGAGGCGCAGGTGCGCAAATATTGTCCGCAGATGCGGATTAACTGGACAGAAGCTTAAATTCGGGGTTCGTGATGTTTTACCCATTTTCTGATTTTGGAGCTCGGTTTGGGCGATTTTGGTGGGAACTTTTTCCACAAAACTTTGGGTAAGTGTCCTTGACTCCCTTGTGATTATAGTTAATGAATTAATCTTCCTTTTTGGTGTAAGATTATCGAATCTTCAAGAGAAATAGAAGGAAATTTCTATAATGTCACAAAATGATTTTTTCAAGTTTTGAATACTGATTCAGAGTCGGATTTGAGTGAAATTAGTATGGTTGCACTTGTAATTGGATGAATTGTTGTATTTTGTGCGTTTCATCAGATTTCGAGACGTGAGCCCCACGAGTGATTTTTGGGGCGTAATTTCATATTTTGTGGAAAATATTAGTATTTTTATATGAAATTAATTCCTATAAATTTTGTGGACTGAATAAAATTAATGTTGACTAGATTCGAGCCGTTCGGAATTTGATATGCGCAGAATGGAATTTCTGGAGCATAGCCTAGCTTGCTCGACATTGGATTTGGCTTGTTCGAGGTAAGTAACTCTTCTAATCTTGGAGCTGCGGGTATGAACCCTGAATATATGTATTATGTGAATTGTTGGGAGGTGACGCACATGCTAGGTGACGGGCGTGTGGGCGTGCACTNGACTTGTCTGCAAAATTTGAGGTCAATCGGACGTGATTTGATGTGTTTCGGTACAAGATATAGAATTTAAAGTTTCAAACTTCAATGTTTTCGAATTGAGGTGTGATTCATCATTTCGATGTTGTAATGTGTGTCTTGAGGCCTCAAGTAGGTCCGTGTTATGTTATGGGACTTGTTGGTATGTTCGGATGGGGTCCCGAGGGGCTCGGGTGAGTTTCGGATGGTTAACGGATTGATCTTTGAATTTGGAAGACTGCTAGAAATGAAGCCTTTTGGTGTAATCGCACCTGCGAAATAGTAGTCGCAGGTGCTAGCTCGTAAGTGCGAGCAGGGGTGTGCAGAAGTGAGGTGCGCAGGTGTGGAAGAAACTACGCAGCTGCGGAATTGCTCATGTGCGAGAAGGAGCGCAGATGCGGGTAGAGGGCTGTGAGGCATTGGTCGCAGGTGCGAGGGAAAATTCTGCACCTGCGTGAGCGCAGATGCGGGAGGATGTGCGTAGAAGCAAAAATTGGGCAGGCGAGTGAAGTCCGCAAATGTGACGTTTTGCTCGCATAAGCGGAGGCCCAGGTGCGCAAATATTGTCCGCAGATGCGGATTAACTGGACAGAAGCTTAAATTCGGGGTTCGTGATTTTTTACCCATTTTCTGATTTTGGAGCTCGGTTTGGGCGATTTTGGTGGGAACTTTTTCCACAAAACTTTGGGTAAGTGTCCTTGACTCCCTTGTGATTATAGTTAATGAATTAATCTTCCTTTTTGGTGTAAGATTATCGAATCTTCAAGAGAAATAGAAGGAAATTTCTATAATGTCACAAAATGATTTTTTCAAGTTTTGAATACTGATTCAGAGTCGGATTTGAGTGAAATTAGTATGGTTGCACTTGTAATTGGATGAATTGTTGTATTTTGTGCGTTTCATCAGATTTCGAGACGTGAGCCCCACGAGTGATTTTTGGGGCGTAATTTCATATTTTGTGGAAAATATTAGTATTTTTATATGAAATTAATTCCTATAAATTTTGTGGACTGAATAAAATTAATGTTGACTAGATTCGAGCCGTTCGGAATTTGATATGCGCAGAATGGAATTTCTGGAGCATAGCCTAGCTTGCTCGACATTGGATTTGGCTTGTTCGAGGTAAGTAACTCTTCTAATCTTGGAGCTGCGGGTATGAACCCTGAATATATGTATTATGTGAATTGTTGGGAGGTGACGCACATGCTAGGTGACGGGCGTGTGGGCGTGCACTACAACAATTTTGACATAATTGTATCTGTGAAATTTTTGTAATTAAATAACCTTGGCATTTTCCATGCGGATTTATGTGTTAAAGAAATTGAGTTGAAAAGCATATTAAAAATTATGTTGAGGCTATGTGCCAGTATTAACGGGACCCACAGAGGTCATATTGCTGTGAAATGTTTGTTTTAAATTGAAAATTCATACTCAGCCATATTCATTTCATTGCGTATCATATCTCAGTCTCTGTTGTTATTTATTAATACATCATATCATCCTTTCGGGCTATTTTTCATGACATTGTGAGCCCGAGAGACTGGAGAGATTGATGACTGAGTGATGTCGAGGGCCTGATTGGGAGGATAGTTATGGGATCTGGCTGCAAGCCGCAGCAGGCCATATTGGCTTTATATAATTTATTATTATGTGGATCAGGGCTGCCCGCCTGCAGCAGGCCTTATTGGCTTATTATGGCACGTGAGTTGTCCGTGCGGATTCTGATATGATATTATAGCGCTATAGTTGTCCGTGCAGCACGTTAGTTTTCCGTGCAGATTATTGCGCTTGGGCTGTAGGAGCCCCTCCGTAGTCTATAAACATCCCAGTGAGTGCAGGTACCTACTGAGTGCGAGTGCCGAGTGCTAAGTGACTGGGAGGCATACGAGATGGTGAGGTATGCCCGAGGGTCTATTTACGAGTGATTGTGAGGTAAGCCCGAGGGGCTGTTTATGAGTGATTGTGAGGTAAGCCCGAGGGGCTGTATACGAGTGATTATGAGGTCTTCCCGAGGGGCTGGTTATGAGGGATTGTGAGGTAAGCCCGAGGGGTTTATACGAGTGATTGTGAGGTCTGCTCGAGGGGCTGTTTATGATTGTATCACTGAGTTGCATCGCATTGGCATGCACACGTGACATACAAGCATATAGATGTATTGTTCCTCATGTTGTACAGCATCACATCATTCATGATTTCTCACACATGTTGACAGATGGGCATAGTGATGCATTTGTTTTACACGGGTTATCTGGAAAGAAAATGAAACATCTCATTTATTATTGAAAGGATTTTTGGGAAAAATTATTGTTTCCAAACTTATTAATATTTTTGGCAACTTCGGTAAACGATTTGGGTTTACACTAATGTACTTGAAAGGAAGAACTATTACTTTGGAAATCATTTTTTAGCTGAACATTTTATTTCTGAGTTACTTCTTGTATTATTTGTTTTACGTTGTTATGGACTGTTGTGGACTATTGGTTTTGGGCCTGACCTTGGTGGAAGCTCGTCACTACTTTCAACCTAAGTCTAGGTTTGTTACTTACTCAGTACATGGGGTCGGTTGTACTGATACTACACTTCTGCACATTGTGTGCAGATATTGGTTGTTGTTGCTGTGCTCGATGGTTGCCGGATTTGAAGATGTACCTGCCTTCTGGTTGTAGCTGCCTATTGTTCATGGTAGCCTTAGATTCATAAAACTTTGTTCATGTATATTTCAAACAGATGATATATTTATTTCATACCAGTTTTGTTGCAAATTCTATTCTTAGAAGCTCATGATTTGTACTACTAGTTCTTGGGGGAATGTTTAAGATTAAGATTTTTCTTTACTTAAATTGCTTTAATAATTGTTAATGAAATTGGATAATTGAAAGTTGGCTTACCTAGCGGGTTGGGTTAGGTGCCATCACGACTTGTTGGATTTTGGGTCGTGACAATGAGTTAAACATTTATTCTTCTCTTATTGAATTGGCTAATGAGTTTTCATGTAATCAATTGCTAGAATGTGACTTTTGTTGTGGGATGGGGTGTTATTCTTTAAGTCATATTCATTGTGAGCTTGTCAAAGTGTTTGCTACTGGTAAACATGATATGAATGATTGTTGTGACGTTCGCGATCAAATACTCTTTCAGGTAGAGGAATCCATGAGATTTGTAATTGTAGATAGTTGGCTATATCATAAAAGTGTCTTCAATGATACATGTAGTATAGATACTTATATTAAATAGATGTGTGGTCGATCCTTTATAATTTCTTTGTCATGTATGCCTATGGACTACCTTACCGACAATATCGAATTGCAAGTTCCATTGCATAGTGCATCTAAGAGAGGTTTTGGGAAGGGTTTAAAATCAATAAAGATTGTATTAATCTAAGTAGGCATAAATTTTATTGGGATGAAGATATCCATATTCTATATAATGGAGTATTTACACCTATTAGGATTAATTGGGTTAAATGGACACATGGTCACTATCTTGTTTTATTCCCACTATTGTTTCATAGTAGTGGGTGCTATTTACTAGTGCATGTTATTTTTTCTTGTGCGACCGCAGATCCCATTTCGGAGGTTCATTTTTGGGTTTTTATAACCCGACCCCATTTCGTTATTTAGACTCTATGGACTATTTCTGAAGGGAGAACTTGATATTTTGAGTGAGACAAAAGCTTCTAGAGAGGGAGAGAGTTCCTCAATCAATTATTCCCCAATTCTTACTCAAAATCTTGGAAGAATTAACAAGGGAAGCACACTAGGTCTTCATCCTAGAGGTAAGATTCTACACCGTATCTCTTAATTTCAAAATTTAACTATAAATGGGCAATTAGTAAGATAATTCATGGGTATGGGAGTGGCTTATTTTGCATACATGATATATCATGGGATGTAGGGAGATTGTTGAGCTAAAATAGTAAAGAAGTGGTTGTGGGGTGAAGGAATTCTCCATAAAAGGACCTTGAAACCTTAATGTACACCTAGTCCTTGATAAAATGCTCAAATGAGATAGAACTATGATCATCTTCCCACCATGTGCTCCACTATCAAGTATTCAACCACTCGGTACTGTATATGGCCATCCGGTCCAGGGAAATCCATCCCAGAACATATGCAACACTGACTATAAGTCACCAGTACCTAGGAAAAAGGGCAATCCAACCCTATTGAGAAATCCATCTACAAGTATCAAGTACTTCGGATAAATCCAAGTCCAGGGAAATCCGTCCCTCAATAATATCATTCGTGCTCACTGGGCGGTGTGTTACAGACTCCGGAGGGGCTCCTACAACCCAAGTGCTATCATAATCATCAATATAACCGCACTTGCATTCCCTATTTCCACTTATGCGATGCCGCACCTACGTAATTTCCATCGCAGGTGTGGAACTCACTTAAGATCCCAGGTTTCGCATCTACGGCCAAATCTCACACCTGCGGACGCGCACCTGCGCATCTCCCTCCGCTTCTGCGAAGCCTACCAAATTCCTCCTTTCCGCATCTGCGCCCCAGGTCTCGCACCTGCGGGCTCGCAGATGCGACAGCCTTCTCGCACCTGTGATTCCAACCCACCTTATCCTTGCCCGCATCTGCGACTTCCCTAAGCGCTTCTGCGCCCTCGCACCTACGGCTCCATATCCGCAGGTGCGGAAAAACACCAACAACAGCAGTTCAGCTGCATTTCCAAATTCCAAACCTCCCGTTCAACACCTGAAACCACCCAAAGGCCCTCGGGACCTCGGCCAAACATACCAACACATCCCATAACATCCTACGAACTTAGTCGAGCCTTCGAATCACTCAAAATAACATCCAAATACCAAATTACCGTCGGATTCAAGCCTAAAAACTTCTAAACTTCCGAATTCCACAAGCGATGCCGAAACCTACCAAACCAAGTCCGAATGACCTCAAAATGTACGCACACATCACAAATGACACCACGAACCACTCTAATTTCCGGAAATCCATTCCGACCCCCATATCCAATTTTCCACTACCGACCAAAATCGTCAAATATCCAACTTTCGCAAATTCAAGGCTAATTCCACTACGGACTTCCAAATCACATTCCGGATGCACTCTTAAGTACAAAATCACCTAACGAAGCTAACAGAAACATCAAAATTCAAATCCGAGATCATTTACATATAAGTCAACATTCGTTTGACTTTTCAAATTTAAGCTTGTACTTTAGAGACTAAGTATCTCAATTTATTCTGAAAACACTCCGGACCCGAACCAACTAACCCGGTATATCACAATATAGCTGAAGGACACAAGAAGAAACAGAAATGGGGGAAACGGGGCTATAACTCCCGAAATGATCGGCCAGGTCGTTACATCCTCCTCGTTTTAAACAAACGTTCGTCCTTGAACGAGTCTAGAAACATACCTGGAGTCTCAAATAGGTGTGGATATTTGTTCCGCATCTCCCGCTCGGTCTCCCAGGTGGATTCCTCCACAGGATGACCTCCCCATAGCACCTTCATCGAAGATATTTCCTTTGATCTCAACTTCTGAACCTGCCGATCCAAGATGGCCACCAACTCCACATCATAAGTCATATCACCCTCCAACTGAATCGTGATGAAGTCCAAAACATGGGACGAATCACCAACATACTTTCGAAGCATGGAAACATGAAACATTGGATGCGCACTCGATAAGCTAGGTGGTAAAGCAAGCTCATAGGCCACCTCCCCAATCCTCTGAAGCACCTCAAATAGCGCAATAAACCGAGTGCTCAACTTGCCCTTCTTCCCAAATCTCATAACACACTTCATGGGTGAAACCTTCAGCAAGACCTTCTCCCCAACCATGTAAGACACATCACGGACCTTCCTGTCAGCATAACCCTTTTGTCTCGACTACGCCGTGCAAAGCCGCTCCTGAACGAATTTCACCTTATCTAATGCATCCTGGACCAAGTATGTACCCAAGAGCCTAGCCTCACCCGGCGCAAACCATCCTACTAGATATCTACATCTCCTCCCATACAAAGCCTCGTACGGAGCCATCTGAATACTCGACTGGTAACTGTTATTATATGTAAACTTCGCGAGCGGTAATAACTGGTCCCATGAACCCCCAAAGTCAATGACACAAGCGCGTAACATGTCCTCCAATATCAGGATAGTGCGCTCAGACTGTCTGTCCGTCTGAGGGTGAAAGGGTGTGCTCAACTCCACCTGAGCACCCAACTCTCGCTGCACGGCCCTCCAAAACTGTGATGTAAACTGAGTGCCCTTATATGAAATGGTGGAAACTGGGACACCATGCAGGCGAACAATCTCCCAGATGTAAATCTCCGCCAACCGCTCTAAAGAGTAAGTAGTACCAAGTGAGATATGTTGGCTAAACTCTGAAGAGTAAGATTTTTGGAACATTTTAGAGTTAAGGAAGCTCACGCGAGGTATGTTTGCTAAACTCTTCTCTTAAAACTTGAACCCCACAATATCCATGTAAGTCCCGAGTTACTCATTGTGGATCGATTACCCGAAAATGCTGTTGTCAACAGACATCCGTGATCAATATGTAATTCAAATGCTCTTGTTATGTTTTAGCAAGTGATCGCAAATGCTTCTAATAGTTCAAAAGGACATGCATGGTATAATGGTCAGTCCAATTACGATCAAGTATAAGAGTATAGGCAAGGTAATCCGTGTTCAAAGTATGGGTTGAATATCTAAATGCCTTGAATTCAAGTTGTATTTCAAATGAAAGCTAATGAAAGATTGTGTAAGAAATCGTGATGTGCCTAAGACTCCTATTAGCTTAAATGTATGCTTAAATGTCTTGAATAGAAATGCCTTGTTGTTGGAAAGTCCATGATGATGGTTGAAAGTAAAAAGGTGTGCATGAAATACAAAACACGTAATGCGAAATGTGAAATATGAAATACGGCCAATGTGCCAAGAGAAATATTATAATTGTAACCATTAGTGCCAATGATGTCACGACCCAAAACCAACTGTCGTGATGGCGCCTATCGTAGAACTAGGTCAGCCTCAACTCAACAACCCAACACCAACAACAATAAGTTTGAAAAAATTAACGGAAGCATTTAACATTAAAGAAAAACTGTTTAAAACATATGAAAATCCTAAAGTGATACAATCAAGCCCAAAACCATGGTGTCACTAAGTACATGAGCACTTAGATCAGAAATAGAGTCTACTATAGTGTCTAGAGATATAAACTGAAAGTACGACAAAGATAAAAAAGGAGAGTCAAGGCCCGTGAACGCACTGCAGCTATCTTGATAGTCTCCAAAACTCTAGGATCCTCAATCAGCAACCGCCGCTATAACCGGTATCTCCCGGATCTGCACACGAGGTGCAGGGAGTAATGTGAGTACACCAACTCAGTAAGTAACAAGTCCAAACTTTGGAGTGAAAGGTAGTGACGAACTTAACCTAAAAAGGTCTAACAGAAATAAATGTACAGAAACATAGGCATGCTTTCAAGTCAAATATACAGCTCAACAGTAAAGGAAATACATATCTGAATAGTGTAAGGTATATAACTCGGCTATCTCTACATGACAATGCATAGACTGTATGAAATGCACCATGTGCTCCACTCTCAAATATTCANCCCGGTACTGTATATAGCCATCCGGCCGAGAGAAATCCATCCCGGAACATATGCAACAATGACTATAAGTCACCAGTACCGAGGAAAAAGGGCAATCCAACCCTGTAGAGAAATCCATCTCCAGGTATCAAGTACCTCGGATAAATCCATGTCCAGGGAAATCCATCCCTCAATAATATCATTCGCGCTCACTGGGGGTCTGTTACAGACTCGGGATATGATATAAAAATGCATGATCATGACTGAGTATGAAATAGTAAATGAAAACTAGTGATATGACTGCAAGAAACGATCGCTAAGGGTCCAAACAATACTGGCACAAAGCTTAAACATGATATCTAGCATGATTTACAGCTCAACTACTTTATCACATGATGAAAACATGGATATCAATAGGATAGAGTCACTAAACGGTGTCATGGAATCACCTTGTTTACAATTCTCATGGTGCACACCCGTACGCCCGTCACTTGACACGTGCGTCACCTCAACCCCAATCACATAACACATAACTTGGGGTTTCAAACCCTCATAACTAAGTTTGAAAGCGTTACTTACCTCCAACCAAGATAAATCCTACTTTGCGATGCCTTAGCCTCTCAAATCAGCTTCCAAATGTCCCGAATCTATACACAAGCAATACAATACGATTAATATAGGCTAAAGGGGTCAATTCCACAAGAAAACTACCAAATTAGAGTCCTAATCCGAAATCAACTCAAACCCGACCCCCGGGCCTATGTCTCGAAATCCAACAAAAGTCACAAAACCCGAAAGCTCATTCACTCACGAGTCTAACCATATGAAATTATTCAAAATCTGACATCATTTGGTCCCTCAAATCTTCAATTTACTCTCTCCAAAATCTCAACCCCTAACTTCCACTTTTACCTTCAAAACCCCACTAATTAGATGAGAAATCAACGGGAAAGCACCATAGCGAGGAGTATTAGAGCTCAAGCAACTTACCTATGTGAAAACCCTTGAATCCCCTTAAACAATAACTCCAAAAGCTCCAAAGTCCGAATTGGAAATTGTGAAAATGAGCAAAAATCACGAAGTCCCCTTTTTATACATTCTGCCTAGTGAAACCGCACCTGCGGTCCCTATTTCTGCTTCGGCGATGCCACACCTGCGTAATTTCCATCGCAGGTGCAGAACTCACTTAAGATCCCAGGTTCCGCATCTACGACCAAATCTCACACCTGCGGACGCGCACCTACGCATCTCCCTCCTCTACTGCGAAGCCTGCCAAATTTCTACTTTCCGCATCTGTGCTCCAGGCCTCGCACCTACGGGTTCGCAGATGCGACAGCCTTCTCGCACCTGCGGTTCCAGCCCACCTTAGCCTTCCCCACATCTGTGACGTCCCCATGCACTTCTGCGCCCTCGCACCTGCGGCTCCCTCTCCGCAGGTGCGGCAAAACACCAGTAGCAGTAGTTCAACCGCATTTCCAAATTCTAAACCTCCCGTTAACCACACGGAACCACCCCAAGGCCCTCCGAACCTCGACCAAACATACCAACACATCCCATAACATCCTAAGAACTTTGTCGAGCCTTCGAATCACTCCAAACAGCATGAAAACACCAAATTACCACCGGATTCAAGCCTAAGAATTTCTAAACTTCTGAATTCCACAAACGATGCCGAAACCTACCAAAGTACGTCTGAATGACTTCAAATTTTACACACACATCCCAAATGATACCACGAACCTACTCCAATTTCCGAAAATCTATTCCGATGCTAATATCAAATTTCAACTACCGACCAAAATTGCCAAATATCCAACTCTCGCCAATTCAAGCCTAATTCTACTACGAACCTCCAAATCACATTCGAAACACAGTCCTAAGTCCAAAATCACCTAACGGGGAGCTAACGAAACCATCAAAATTTAAATTTGAGATTGTTTATACATAAGTCAATATCTGGTTGACTTTGCCAACTTAAGCTTCTACTTTAGAGACTAAGTGTCTCAATTCACTCCGAAACCACTCCAGACCCGAACCAACTAACCCGGTATATCATAATATAGATGAAGGACACAAGAATAAACAGAAATTGTGGAAACAAGGCTATAACTCTTGAAACGACCGGCCGGGTCGTTATAAATGAAATGAAGAGTTATGCAAGAAATATTAAATGGGATGATTGATAGAAAAGGGTGATATCTCATATTAGATGGCCTAGCTGACCGGGTCGTGCTCGGATGCCATGCCGCACACATGGTGGTGACTGTGTTAAAAATTGTAATTGAAATTGTGATTTGGTTGATGTCTCGCATGAGACAGCCTAGCCGATCGAGTCGTGATCGGATGCTATGCCGCACACATGGTGGTGACTGTGTTGGAAATTGTAATCGAAATTTTGAATAGGTGGTATACCGGTACCAAAGATTTCCCAACATAAAATTTGGAAATTTATTTAAAAACTTATACTATCTCTAATTTGATATTTGGTAATTGTTTGAGGCTTTACCTGATATTATGACTGTCCTTACTTGCATTACTGCTCGTTTCTTTGAGATAGTGTTTAGTCATATATACTATTACTATTCGACAGTAGTAACGTACCTTTTGCTGGGGGCGCTGGATCTTTAATGGATACAAGTGGTTCCAAAGGCGGCATTGGTATGCGATAAGACCACACTCTTTTCCCAGCTGATTTGGTGAGCCCCACTTCACTCGGGGTCATGTATCTTTTGTTCATTTTATCATCATCTTTTGAGGTATAGCCGGAGCCTTATTGCCGACACTATCATTGTACTCTTTTGTATCTAATAGAGGCTCTGTAGATATAGCGTGGGTGGTATGTTAGGGTGGGGAAAATCAAACAAGTAATGTTATAATTGGATCACACGTTCCACATTAAACTATGAAAAAGTATGTATTTTGGAAGTTATAAATTATGTAACTGCTGATAATGAATTGGTGTTATTGTTTAGTTGATCCTCTCCACTGATTAATTAATGAATTGGATTTTACTATCATTGATGACTAAGTTAGGGTAGAAGGTATTATACAGACTTACTCGGCCAGGTAATCTTGGTTGAGCGCCGGTCACGCTCCATGAGTTCGGGGCGTGACAGGATAATAAATATTCAATCTTTATTGAAAATCAAAAAGTCAACCCGGACCCGCATCACGGAACCTGACCAAACATACAAATATTGAGCACCCATTCCGATACGCGTCCAACCATAAAAATATTATTCATTTCCGACCTCAAATTGACCTTCAAATCCTCAATTTATAATTTTGGAAAGCTTTTAAAAAAATCCCAAATTTCTCCAACACAAATCACTAATTAAATAATAAAAACAATGATGGAATCATGAGTAATGGGCAAATATGAGTCAAAAACACTTACCCCGATCCAAACCGTGAAAATCCTCTCCAAAATCGCACAAAACTGAGCTCTACAACTCAAAATATGATAAAATAAACCAAACCCTCAAAATAGAGTACTATATTTCACCAACTCTCCACTATCGCGGAAAAGACTTTGCGATCGCGAAGAACAAATTTCACCAAATCCATAAACCTCTTACGTGAACACGAGGCTACAAATAAGAATGTGGTGACAAAATATCCTCAGGCTTCATGATCGTGGCTCTGTCCTCGCGACCGCGATGAACAGTGCGTTCCACCATACAACCTCGCCTTCTTTCTATTAGAATGCGGCCCGACACTCGCATTCACAATGAACAAAAACTCGCAAGGCTTCATAAATGCATCCTTCTCTTCATAAATGCGAAGTGAAAAAACCCATGTGCTAGCAAATACTCTACGTGATCACGACCCATTCTTCGGGATCGTGAAGAAGGATACCAGAAGCACAGAAATCAAAAGTTCCAACACATGAAAAAAGTCTGAAACCCATTCGAAACACACCCGAAGCCCTCGGGACCTCAGCCAATTACACTAAGAAATACTAAAACACAATAAAAACTTACTCGAAGCCTCAAATCACATCAAACAACAAAACCACAAATCGTATCCCAATTCAAGTCTAATGCACTAATGAACATTTCCAAATTCAAAACTAACGGCGAACACGCCTAAACACCTCATAATGACCTCAAATTTTTCATGTAAGTCCCAAATGTTATAATGGACCTATGCCACTTCCGAAAATCACAATCCGAGCCAAATATCAATAAAGTCAACCCTCGATCAAACCTATCAATCTTCAAAACCTTCAACTTTCTAACTTTCACCAATTCAAGTTAGAACAACCTAAATGCCTCCACATTCACATCCGGGAATATGCTTAAGTCAAAATTACAATACGAAGCTATCAAAACCATCAAAACACTGTTCCGGAGTCGTATAATACAAAAGTCAATCTCCGATCAACTCTTTCAAATTAAGCTTCCAACTTTGGGACTAAATGTCCCAATTCACTCCGAAACTCACCCGGAACCAAACCAACCACCCCGACAAGTCACGTAACCACAAATGAAAAAAGAAAGAGACAATAAATAGGGGAACATGACTACAATATTCAGAATGTCTAATCAGGTTGTTATAAGAACTTTAGAGATCACTTCGTCCGGAAGTACCTGGATCTGCACACGAAGTGCAGAGTGTAGTATGAGTACAACCAACCCCATGCATTATGTAACAAAACTAACCTTGGTCTAAAAGTAGTGACGAGCTAAGAAGAAACATTCAGACACCAATATTAATAACTAATAACAACTCATGATAAAAAAGAAAATCAGTGTATGCATGTAGCTCAATAATATCAGGAATTTAGGCATACTTTCCATATATAACCGTTAAATCCCAACATGGATAATAAATTTACATTACCAGCTAGCATGGGGAAAGTACATGTCAAATATACATGTCAACTCAACAATATCACTATGTACCTATCAAGAATAATCAAACATAGCATTGTACGGGTGCTGGCATAACTGCCCATCATCAAGCACGTGTATAAAACAATATGCATGCGCTCACTGCTGGAATGTCAGACTCTTGAGAGGCGGATCCTGCCCAAGCGCTAATTATAATCACATAGCCCAAATAATAGGGCCTAGTGCACGTGTCACCCCAAAACAATAACACTTAGCCCAATGTGAGCATGGCATACGCGTCACCTCAAAATCAATACCAAATCAGCTTTATGGCCCAAGCTCAGTCATTAACTGATCAAGTCTCAGATAATCACATCTCACAAAACTCAGTTAAATAGTGTTACACATATAAGGCACCAATAACATTTGAAGTATCAAATAAGAAAGTGATGAGACAAAGATATCATACATAAACATAGCAGTGGGACTGAGATTATGAGTGCAATTTAGGCAAATAGATCATAAACAGCAAGAACAACCCTATCATGTTTCAAACAAATAGCACATAACCTAGACATGGTTTCTAACATAAATCATGGTTGAAATAACCTTACAAGTCGAGCATACACGGATATAACAAGGCACGATAGCAAGACAAATCTAATAATAGTCTAAAACAACCCGTAATCATGAATACTTCGTGCACACACCTATTTTTGCTACCTATAATGTGCGTCACCTTAATATGTCTCATGTAACATAGTTCCCAGGTTTAATTACCCTCAAATCCAAGATTAGATATGTTACGTACCTCAAAACGCGTGATTCAATACTCCAAAAATCCCTTCCCACACGAATCGGCGTTCAAACAAATTGAATCTAGTCACAAACAACTTAATATCATCAAATAATGTGGTAGAAAACAACTTCAAACAATAAAGCTTCGATCATTATCAAAATCAAGAAGTCAACTATGACCACACCTTAGAATCCAATAAAACTCACAAACTCTGAACACCCAGTCACTTGAAAGTTCAAACATACCAATTTCATCCAATTCCGACCTGAAATGACCTTCAAATCCTAAATTTTAACTTTAGGAAATGTTTTACCAATGTACCTAATTTATTCACTTTAATTAATCAATTAAATGCTAAAACCAATGATAGAATCATGGAATATAAACAAATTCGAGTAAAAAGTACTTACCATAACCAAAATCGAGATACAATCCCCTCCCAAATTGCACAAGACCAAGCTCTCTAACTCAAAATGTGGTATAGTTACCAAACCCTTGAAATAGAGATGTTAAATAGTCTGCCCAGGCATACCCTTCGCGATCGCAAACATATCCTTGCGATCGCAAAGAACAAACTTCCCTGTCCTCCAAAAGACTTTATTCAAATGCGAGCCCATGGTTGCAAACACAAAACACAACACACTCTTGAACTACACGAACACGGAAACAACATTGTGGTCGCGAAGGCTTACTGCATGACACCTAAGCTAAACTCACCTTTCTATGCGAATGCGACTGTCCACTCTTGATCATGATGACCACTCTCATCCAACACTTTGCAAATGTGTCATGACTTTGCAAACTCGAAGTACATTTCGCCTGCCATCTAGAACACTCTACGTGTTTGCGACTTACTCCTCGTGATCGCTTTAATGACCCGGGCTGTCATTTTAAGTATTTTTGCTCTTACCCCCTATTTATTTTCTCCTCTATGTTGTATTATGGTTATGTGACTTTCTGGGGGTGTTTGGTTTATGTTCTAGTGAGTTCCAGAATGAAATGGGACACTTAGTCCCAAAGTTGGAACTTTAAGTTGAAGGATTTGACCGTAGTTTTAATTTTATTTAGATGACTCCGGAATGGAGTTGTTATTGTTCCAATTGCTCCAAATGGTTATTTTGAACTTGGTAGCATGTCCGGATAGTAATCTGAAGGTCCGTATGTTGTTTCAGCTCGAAGTAGCAAAAGATATAAAGTTGAAGGTTTGGAATATTGAGAAGTTTGAACGGGAGTGGACTTTATAGATATCGGGGTCGAATTCAAATTATGGAAATTGTAATAGGTCATCCATGTCATTTATGAATTGTGGGCAAAAATGGAGATCAATTGGAGTTGTTTTGGTATGAATCGACATTAGTTTTGCAAGTCGGATGTTCATAGTTTCCAAAGGCTTACATTACATTACGATTCGTAAAATTGATGTTGTTTGATGTGATTTTTTGTCTATGGTAGTGTAAGGCCCCGTTAAAATTNTAACATTTGAAGTATCAAATAAGAAAGTGATGAGACAAAGATATCATACATAAACATAGCAGTGGGACTGAGATTATGAGTGCAATTTAGGCAAATAGATCATAAACAGCAAGAACAACCCTATCATGTTTCAAACAAATAGCACATAACCTAGACATGGTTTCTAACATAAATCATGGTTGAAATAACCTTACAAGTCGAGCATACACGGATATAACAAGGCACGATAGCAAGACAAATCTAATAATAGTCTAAAACAACCCGTAATCATGAATACTTCGTGCACACACCTATTTTTGCTACCTATAATGTGCGTCACCTTAATATGTCTCATGTAACATAGTTCCCAGGTTTAATTACCCTCAAATCCAAGATTAGATATGTTACGTACCTCAAAACGCGTGATTCAATACTCCAAAAATCCCTTCCCACACGAATCGGCGTTCAAACAAATTGAATCTAGTCACAAACAACTTAATATCATCAAATAATGTGGTAGAAAACAACTTCAAACAATAAAGCTTCGATCATTATCAAAATCAAGAAGTCAACTATGACCACACCTTAGAATCCAATAAAACTCACAAACTCTGAACACCCAGTCACTTGAAAGTTCAAACATACCAATTTCATCCAATTCCGACCTGAAATGACCTTCAAATCCTAAATTTTAACTTTAGGAAATGTTTTACCAATGTACCTAATTTATTCACTTTAATTAATCAATTAAATGCTAAAACCAATGATAGAATCATGGAATATAAACAAATTCGAGTAAAAAGTACTTACCATAACCAAAATCGAGATACAATCCCCTCCCAAATTGCACAAGACCAAGCTCTCTAACTCAAAATGTGGTATAGTTACCAAACCCTTGAAATAGAGATGTTAAATAGTCTGCCCAGGCATACCCTTCGCGATCGCAAACATATCCTTGCGATCGCAAAGAACAAACTTCCCTGTCCTCCAAAAGACTTTATTCAAATGCGAGCCCATGGTNACGAGCCCATGGTTGCAAACACAAAACACAACACACTCTTGAACTACACGAACACGGAAACAACATTGTGGTCGCGAAGGCTTACTGCATGACACCTAAGCTAAACTCACCTTTCTATGCGAATGCGACTGTCCACTCTTGATCATGATGACCACTCTCATCCAACACTTTGCAAATGTGTCATGACTTTGCAAACTCGAAGTACATTTCGCCTGCCATCTAGAACACTCTACGTGTTTGCGACTTACTCCTCG
>AWOL01S0011739.1:0-71467 GCA_000715115.1 Nicotiana otophora
TGAATAATACATCAGTTTCTCTCTATACTTGTCTTTACTTTACTGTCTTTATTTTATAACAGAGACGCAATTTTTTGTTTTGGGGAAGAAGCAGAAAATTTTAGCTTCTTCTAAGAAGTAGAAGAGAAGCAGAAAATTAATTTATTCAAAACAAAACTATTCTCACCATAAATTTATATTTTCTAAATTATCCCTTACTAATTAAGCTTTTTCTTTTATTTTGTGTTTCTAGTTTCTACCATTCTTTTAAATTTAGAGATAATACATGAATATATTGTAACTTTCCAAAAAAAAAAAATTGACTTTTCTTGTTTTTGATTTTTTATTTTTTTGTGTAATGTCTTGTAACTTTCCAAATTGCCTTCTTTCTTTTTTTCACACTAAAGCATATCTACATCCTTCTTTGGGTTATCAATTCTCTTCCTACAAATAATTATTTATAATTTCTTTTATTATAGGCCATTAATTCTCGAATTATTAAAATAATTATCAAATCTAATTTGTGAAAATTACCTACAAATAGGTAATAAATTTACAATTACATCGCATAATCTATATATTATTAAAAGAAGAAGAAAAAACTTCCACATTAAGCCAAGTGATAGTCTCACAATTGGTCAGTTGGCAATTTAGAAAAAAGTTAGTTAGGTTGTGTAATAATTAGTTTCTTTTTTAATTTAATTTTTTTTTAAAATAAATTATGCATGATGTGTTGTTAATAATTAGTTACTCTTTTTGAATTTGAATTTAAACATACTTAAACTATTTTTTACGAAAATAATAATTATTTATATTTTACGCTCAATGTCATCTTTCAAGTTTGACACTCAGCCTAATCTTGTTACAATTAACATGGTTATACATAATTGCATCCGATGACATTCTTTCTATCGATAAGAAATTCAACTATTATGCTAATGAAGATATTACTGCAGAGATTAAGGAAGGAGATGGGCCTTCTGGTCCTTTAGAAATGCAAGACAAGTCTTCTACTAATATGGAGGCATTTTGTGATAGAATTAGAAATGAAATTGTTGAGAAATATTATCATGTATGAGTGACTTTGCTTATTATTTCATGATGGATTATCAATATACAGTAATTTGGGGAATAGACTTCTAATTCATACTGAATGACGACAATAAGTAATTATACTAGATAATATTATACTAGATAATAGATAATATTATACTAGATAATAGTAATTATACTAGATAATATTATATGCTTTGGTATAACTATATAGTATGTTATATTGATTTAAATCTTTAATATGTATGTTTACTTTATGTTTTATATTTTAATTAAATAAAATAAAAACATAATAAAAGTCTCTAACGATAAATATTTAAGTTGATTTTTCTTTTTAAAATAATTTTAAGTCCTTGGTACTATCCTTTTTTGGTAATTTGACACTCAAAAGCACATTTTAGAAAGATTGGCCAAACACAATTTATTTATCAAATATTACAAAAAGTACTTCTTAAATGAATTGGCCAAACACAAACTATTTTTTTTCAAAAGTACTTTTGGAAAAAGCACTTCTAAAAAAAAATACTTTTCAAAATAAGTAGTTTCTGGCAGCTTGGCCAAACGGCTCTTAAGTTCTATGAAAAGTACCACTTTATATAACGTTCAATTTTTCCCTTTTTCTTATTAAATACTTTTATTTTATCCTTTATCCTACCTTTTTATATAATAATTCTATCTCGTACCTTACTTTTTATTTATAATATTATAGGTTTATTCTTTATATTATTAGTTCATGACATCATAAAATGATAGCAAACAATACAATCTATTCAAACATTGTATATATCAAAACGATACAATACAATACAATATATTATGAAACGATACATAACAACCATTCAAACAAGTTATAACAGCTTGTTTGATAAACACCCAAAGTGCTTATAAGCTAAAACAAGCCATAAGTCATAAGTTGGCCATCTCCCAACTTATGATTTTTCATCTTATAAGCACTTTTAGTTTTACCAAGGCTTTTACTAGTTTATCCTTAATAATATTTTTAATTCACAAAATATATTTCCCAAAACAAATTTCCTAACTTTTCTTCATTCCATATTCTTTATTCATCCTTTTCTTTAAAAAGAAACTTTTTAATTTATAATATTTTGTAAAGTTTTAAAAGGTATTTTATTTATTTTAACAAAAGAACAGCTTATCAGCTTTTTTTTTACCATATATATCAACTGTTTATTTTTAGTTTCAACACTTCTATCCAAACACGTAAATATTTATTTTAAAAAAATTAGTTTCAATACTTATAAATATTTTTCAACACTTCAAGCTTATCAACTATTTAGAATCACCTAATCCAAACGGGCTCTAACAATTTTTAGTTAGGGTTTAAATAAGTCACAATATTTTGGTCTTGAACTTAGTAATTTGATAGCCTCGTGCTTTGGATGTTGATGTGGTCGTGGGAGGAAAAACAATTAAAAATTAGTTTCCAAGTTGAGTATTTTTCAACTATTAATCCTGTCACGACCCGAAATCCAACTAGTCATGATGGCACCTAACCCGATCTGCTTGGTAAGCCAAATAAATATAATGACCCGACCGGTCGTTTCGAGCATTTGCACTTTGCTCGGTAGGTTGAGGGCATGAGTAGCTCCGTATGATATATTATGACTTATGTGAATTGTCGGTTTTGGTTTTCAGGTTATTCGGAATCGATTTGGAAGAATGAATTTCATGATTTAAGCTTTAAGTTGGAAGAGTTGACCAAGTTAGACTTTTGTGAATTTGACCCCGGAACGAAGTTTTGAGGGCTCTGTTACGTCCGGGTGGTGATTTTGGACTTGGGCGTATGCTCAGATTTTTGCATTTGGATATTTCTAGAAAGATTCGGCGCTAATTGGCGAAAGTTAGAAATTTGAAGGTTTGAAAAGTTCATAAGTTTGACCGAAAGTTAACTTTGATAATATCGGATTCGAATTGTGGTTTCGGAAATTGGAATAGCTTTGTTATGTCATTTGGGACTTGTGTGCAAAATTTGAGTTCGTTCTGAGTTGATTTGATAAGGTTCGCACGAATTTTGGAAGTTGAAAGATTCAAAGTTCATTAAGTTCGATTTGAGGTGTGATTCATAGTTTTGATATTGTTATGCGTGATTTGAGGCCTCGAGTAAGTCCGTGTTACGTTATGGGACTTGTTGGTATATTTGGACGGGGTCCCGAGGGGCTCAGGTGAGTTTCAGACGAGGTTCGGACCATTTCGTCGCATGTTGCATTTGGCTAAGGATGATGGTTCTAGTGTGGTCGTATCTGCGGACAATTGGTCGCAAAAGCAACATCGCAGATGCGAGGACCTCTTCGCAGAAGCGAGGTGAGACCTGGGCAAGGAAGATCGCAGAAGCGGAACTAAGGGCGCATCTGCGCGTCTGCAGAAGCGTAAGTCTAGCCGCAGAAGCGGGAGTTGGTTGGCGCACCTGCGTATGCATAGAAGCGGGAAAACTCCGCAAGTGCGGAAGGGCTGTTCTTCATAGGGCTTCGTAGAAGCGAGATATTTCCGCAGAAGCGGAGGTCACAGATGCGACAATTTGACCGCATATGCGGAAATGACTGGGCAGAAGATTTTAAATAGAGGGTTTGGTCGTTTTATTCATATATGGAGCTATAGACCTCGGATTGAGACGATTCTTGAAGTAATTTTTTACCATGTGACTTGGGGTAAGCATTCTTGACTCAATTGTGATTATATTTTGTGATTTTATCTTCGTTTTTGGTAATTGAATTATGGATTCTAAAGAGAAATTGGGGGTTTTAGCCTAAAGTTTCATAGAGTGAGTTTTTGAGTTTTGAATATCGATTCGGAGTCGGATTTGAGTAAAACTAGTATGGTTGGATTCTAAATTGAATGGGTTGTCGGATTTTGTGAGTTTTGTCGGGTTCTGAGGTGCGAGCCCGAGGTTTGACTTTTGGATTGATTTTGGGCTTTTTGATTAAAGATTCGACCCTTATCGATTGGGTTTGTTTCCTTTGGCATTAACTGATGTATTTGAGTTTCTTTTGGCTAGTTTCGAGCTGTTCGGAGGTCAGTACGCGCGGGGTGGCATTTTTGGAGCATCGCTTGGCTTGCCCAACATTAGATTTGGCTTGTTCAAGATAAGTAATACTTCTAAACTTGGTGCTGAGGATATGAAATTTTGAATTACATGTTATGTGTTTGGTGTTGAGGTGACGCACATGCTAGGTGACGGGCGTGTGGGCGTGTGGACGTGCACCGTGTGAATTGTGACTCCATTATTTCTATGGTACTGTGTAGTTACCTGATCTTATCTGTAACCATGAAATCTCTACGTACTAGAGCTTTGAGCTGTGATTCATGTTAGAAACCATGTCTAGACCACATGTTTATTCTGTTGGGACCCACCAAGGTCATTTCTGCTGTTGAGTTATTTGCTTACACTGCAATTACATACTCAGTCATACGTATTTATTTGCATATAGTATCTCAGTCTCTGTCACCATTTATTGATACATCACATCATCATTTTTGGACTGATGTTCATGATATTGTGAGCCCGAGAGACCGGAGAGATTGATGACTGGGTGATGGCTAAGGGCCTGATTTTGAGGATATTGATTTATGATGGGAGCAAGCTGCACGCCACAACAGATGTTATTGATTCATGCCATGATTGGCTTATTATAGCGCTTCGGCTGAATGAGCCCCTCCGGAGTCTGTACACACCCTCAGTGAGCGCAGGTACCTACTGAGTGCGAGTGCCGGGTGCGAGTGCCGAGCGATTGGGAGGATTAAGTGATTGGGAGGACTGAGCAACTGTGAAGACTGAGTGACTGTGAGGACTGAGTGACTGGGAGGACTAAGTGAATTGATACTCTGAGAGTATGCATATGGTTTTATCACTGAGTTGCATTGCATTCGACGTGCACACTTGACATACAGGCATAAAGATGCATTTTTCTCATGTTGTACGACATTGCGTCATTCATGACTTCACATACACATTGACATGTAGACATAGAGATGTACTTTCCTCGTGCCATTTGAAAATGAAACATTTATCTGTTGAAAACTTTGGGCAAAATCACAGTTTTACAAACATACTCGTATTTTGGTGATTTCGTTAAAAGATTTGGATTTTCACTGACATTCTTAAAAAGCATGCCTATTTTTCGGAACTATGAACGAGCTGAGCACTTTATCTCTGAGTTACTTCTTTTATCACTTTTATTATGTTGTTATGAACTGTTGTTGGCTATTAGTGTTGAACTCCGACCTTTGTTCCAGCTCGTCACTACTTTCAACCTAAGGTTAGGTTTGTACTTATTGAGTACATGGGGTCGGTTGTACTCATACTACACTTCTGCACCTTGCGTGCAGATGTTGGATGATGATATTGTTGTGCACGGCGGGAGCTGAATTTGAAGATGTACCTACGTTCCAGTTACAACTGCCTCTTGTTCATTGTAGCCCTAGACTTATAAAAATCTGTTTATGTATGTTCGGACAAATGATGTATTTATTTCATACTAGCTTTGTAAACTCTAAATTTTAGAAGCTCATGATTTGTACTACCAGTCTTTGGGAATTCTTGTATAAAAGCAGTTTTATTATTATTTCTTTTCTTAATATATCTCATTTAAATTGGATAGTTTTTAATTGGCTAACCTGACATGTTGGGGTAGGTGCTATTGTGACTAGGTGGATTTTGGGCCGTGATAATAAAATTCAATACAACACAAATGTGAATAATAAGAGTTAATGATTAAAATAACTGAACTTCTATACAAACTCCAATGGATTGGTAGTACAAGTCATGAGCTACTAAGACTTAGATTTACAAAGCTGGTATGAAAATAAATATAATATCTGTTTGGAATATACATAAGCATAATCCAAATCTAACCTCAGGTTAAAAGCAATGACGAGCTCGGATGAAGGTCAATGCCCAATATCAATAGCCAATAACAACTCGTAATAAGATAATGAGGACAACAAGGTAAATAACTCAATAGATATTATGTTCAACTCGTTCACAGTTACGGAAAAGTAGACATGCTTTTCAAGTATAACAGTCAAAAACCAAATCTTACCACTGAAAATCAACTAAACATGAGTTTATCAAAAGAACTATGTTTCTCCAATTTCCTAACATCAAATAAGAATTTTCATTTACCAGTAGCATGATGAAAAATTACGTCTCTATGCTTACATGTACATGTCAAGTCAATTATTCCCAGTGAAATCATCAGGTACACTCACTCTTAGCATACTTAAGGTGCCTGACTCAAATGCCCCTCACCATCACACACACAATCACTCAGCACTGTACGGGTGCCTGGCTAAAATTCCCCTCACCAAAGTACGTGTATATTGCACTGTACCTGCGCTCATTGCTGGCATGCTAGACTCCGAAGGGGTGGATCCTGCCCAAGTGCTAATCAAAATCCAATATGGCAAGTTGCGGCGTGCAACTCAATCCAAATAATAATCATTAGCCAATAAGGCCTGTTGCAGCATGCAACCTTTTGCATATATCACTCAGTAGCCAATAAGGCTGGTTACTGCATGCAACCCGATCCATATATCACTCAATAGCCAATAAGGCCTGTTGCGGCGTGCAACCCGATCCATATAACACTCACAACATGTCTCTATAACCCACATCAGTCAACAAACCTCTCAAGTCTCAAAGGCTCACAATTTCATAAAACTCAGCCCAAACAGTGTCACATATGGAAGACAACAACATGTATGATGTTGCAAATAATTAATGTACAGAGATTTAGACATGACATGCAAATAAGGAATCATGACTGAGTAAATAACCGCAATTATAGCGTACATCTCAAAACAACAAGAATAGCCCCATTACATCTCAACCAAATAAGCACATAGCCTAAACATGATTTTTAACATGAATCATAGCTCAAATAATTAAGTGAGTAAAGAAAATACGGATATAATAAAAGATGATTGTAAATCAAGTTCGGTAATAGTCTAGAGTCCACTCAGATCGTGAACATCCCGATGCACGCACACACGCCTATCACTAGCATGTGCGTCACCCAAAACATATCTCATATAACATAATTCTCAGGGTTAATTACCCTCAAATCCAAGTTTAGATATGTTACTTACCTCGAACAAGCCAAATCAAATACCGAGCAAGCCAAACAACACTCTAAAAATACCATCCCGCGCGAATTAACTTTTGAACGGCTGAAAACTAGTCAAAAGCAACTCAAAAACTTCAAATAATGCCATGGGAAACAAACCCAAGCGATAAAGATCAAATCTTTAATCAAATACTCAAAATCAACCAAAATGTTTGGTTCCAACAACTCTGCTTTGCCTACTTCGAACCAACTAATCGACGATCTACCTTCGCCCATACAGAGCTTCGTACGGTGCCATCTCCATACTAGAATGATAGATGTTATTATAAGAAACCTCAATGAGAGGTATATGATCATCCTAATTACCTTTAAAGTCAAGAATATATCTTCAAGTGTCTGAATAGTGCACTCTACCTGACCATCTGTCTAAGGATGAAAAATTACGATGTTGTTTACTCTTGTGCCTAATCCTTTCTTAAAGGTCTTCTAAAAGTTAGTTGTAAACTGAGCATCACGATCTGAAATGATGGGAAAAGGAGTCACATGCAATCAAACAATTTCTTAAATGTACACCTTGGCATAATCTTCTACTGAATCAGTGGTCTTTACTGGCAAGAAGTGCGCTGACTTGGTAAGTTGATCTACAATAACCCTCATGCTTTCAAAATCAAGGAGATAATCCTGTTATAAATTCCATATTTACCATCTCCACTCAAGAATATATGTATTCTGTGGTAAAACACTAGGCTTTCTGCTACTCGACTTTCACTTGTTGAAAATACGGACACTTGGCCACAAAGTCTGCGACGTTCTTTTTCATGTCGTTCTACCAATAATTCTCCTTGAGATCATGTTACATCTTTGGGGAACCTGGGTGGATAGAATACCTGGAATTATGGTCTTCTAAGATGATACTCCTCTCTAAGTCGACCTATGTCTGGAACACACAGTCCGTCTTGGTACCTCAAAGTACCATCGTCTCCCCCCTAGTACAAAAGCCATTGTCTTATGCTTGTGAATCCCCTCTTTTTGCTGCAACAAGCAGGGATAAACAAACTATTTCTCCTTCACTTCGATTACTAAGGAGGAACAAGTCCTATTCTAGAAAACAACTCCACCATATTCGGATTCCACAAGTCTAACTCCTAGCTTGGCTAAGTGGTGAACTTCTTTCACCATAGTTCTCTTGTCTGCCTCAATCATGAGCTATAGTTCCCATAATTGATTATCTTTTCAAGGTACTTCCTGAAAATACTTATAGTATTGTTGTGAGCTAAGTCTTTGATTAGTACTCCGGAGATTAGAGTCTCGTGCAATGGCACTACTCTCGTGAAACATAACTGGACATGATTTTATAGTTTTTCTGTGATCAACAATGACTAAGTTCGATGATCATTCTACTCACTTCGTGTTTCTTACACATGCTAGGCACATTCCTTGTGGTAATTATATTATTTTTCCCTCATTACTGAACTGTTTTTTTTTCAATATCCCATGAGAAGTTTTTTCCAAATCTCCAACTGCACTTAATGACGATTTTCACATCTCCCCCTTAGACCAAAGGTTAAGGTCTTGTACTTGAGAATCCTTTTCTTTTATTGGGATCTGAACAACTTTCCTTATCTTCTACAATTCTTTGCACTTTACGTTAATGACGACTCATCTTCCGACTTACTTTTGAGCAAGCTTTCTTACTAGGAAAAACTAGATTACTTACATAAATGCAAAGCTAATGTATTCACAACTATCATATACAATCTTAATGTTTTAACTCTGCTCACACTGTCAATCTTGGGTAAAACCTCTTTTCGATAACTCTTAAAGGCTATTCTTCTGTAGCTTGCTCTCTTATTAAGCTAGTTGATTTATTTTCTTCCATTGTCACTGTACTTCGGGTCTAACTTAAACTCTTTGGGTTCTAGCATGCATTCGGTATTTCAAACTGTTACCCATTGACTAGTTTTAACCTAGATAAGTAAATCAAATCGTACCTCTACTAGCTCTGCTGAAATTGCTAATTCAGTGTATCTACTCAAAACTTATTATTTTTCTTTTTACTAACCACCAGCTAGCATCATATTTTTTTGTTCTGCTTTGAATAACTAAAGTGAAACGTAAGGTTATTTCTAACTTCTCTCACCATCCGACCCTATTCTACGGTCGCATACTATCTTTTTTTAACTATGTACATGGATCACGCTTAGGAAAATTTCATCTTTCTTAATTGAAATTAGAATCTCTAACCCCAAAATTTCCATACACTTCAAAATCATATCAACCTATGAACATCCGGGGCAAACACTTAGTCACATAACCTAAGGGGGAACTGTCATATCTTTTATCTGACAGTAATAACTGCTTCTTATAGTAACTTACTAACATGGTACTTTCTTGTTCTGATTTGAATACATCCGAACAACTTAAAATCATTCCCAAAAATTCAATACTGGCTGCTCTTGGTTCACATTTTGTACATTATATCTTCTTAGTCATATGCATGTGTTGTACAAAAGATACATCTTTGGTAATAACAAACGTTTCTGACTCCTAGCCATTTTGCCCTTAGGCTCTTTCCTATCCAAAACTATAGTGATCAATTCTATGCCAGCTGCGGTCAAATTCTTAACCTGCTACATCGTAGAGTCTGACATCTGAACTATCATCATCCAATATGTGGCTCTATTTTCCAAGAATTAAAATAAAATTGTTCTGTGAGGTAAAACATATATAGATACACTACCATACACAAACCGTTCCTTTAGAGTATACCATTATCTGATAAATTACTTCATGCACCATCTGGTGACTCTTGGGTCTTAATCCTGACCTAAAACATTCAAATATTTTGTTATAATCACTGTTAGTTACATTTTCTTTTAGCACCCATATGCATCACTGTATACTCACAAGTCACCAGAATTTGGATACACTGAAAATTGGAGATCTGGTAACTAATAACTGAATATTGGCTTACTGAATAACCATAAACCTGCTAACTGAAAGACTGTATAACCGGTAGCTGAGGTAAACTGATGACCATAAACATGATAACTGCTTTTATACTTTTGGATAAGGTTATGCTCTAATCTATACTACTATCCATCGCATTCCACTTTCAACATCCGCTCAAGTCTCATTTGTTACCAATCTGTACTCCATAATTATATCCCAATGGGCAATCATCCTCTCTTGGACCTTGGGTTTTTCCTCCCCATCACTTGGGTATTCGATACATATGGAATTCGATAAGAAGAGAAGGTTACCTATTGCTCTAAGATTCATGGCCTGATCTAGAGTAGAAAAAAAGAGACAATCCTGAATGTCTTGGTAGTTAACCATTTATATGCATGACCGGCACACACATATAAAGGAAACTCCACTGGACATAGCTTCATAGACTCCCTAGGACACTTGAACCTAGTGCTCTAATACAAAGATTTATCACGCCCCGAACCTGGGCCAGACGTAACACAACACCCGGTGCCTGACTACATGTGACCGAGCGAACCAACTGGCTAGTTAAATCAATATGTGATATCATAAAAACCTGAATGCGAAAGATAAACTAACACATGGTGATATACTGAAAGCCTGGATGATATAAATTAAGTGCGGAAACACTAATATAAGTTTGAAACATATTTGTAGCCAACATTTCTTAACATGAAAAGCCTGCGACTCTGTCTAATTAATACTCTAGTCTATGAAGCCTCTAATGAAATACTGAAAACACTGCCTGTCTGAAAATACCGAAGACCATAAAGTAATGATAATGCCCCGAAAAAGTTGGGCTCACCAATTATCGGTACGAGAATTCTAGCGCTCTGAATCATCAACCTGTAAATGGTTACCTGCATCATGAGATGCAGGCCCCGAGCGAAAGGGATGTCAGTACATTTGAATTGCACTGGTATGTCAAGCAACTAAAAAAAACTATAAATACTAAAACTAAAATTGAACTGATAACTGAACTGATAACTGATAACTGATAATTGATAACTGATAACTGAACTGATAATTGATAACTGAATGATAACTAATAACTGAAATGATAACTGATAAATGAGAACTAAAATAATAACTAAAATAACTGAACTGAACAAAGGAAGTAAGAATATGAATACTCCCTCTTCTGAATGATGAACCACTTGTTTATCTGAATGAATAAACTACGGCCTCGGTCCCAATATATATGTGCACAAGCTACAGCCTCGGGCCCAAGTGTACGTATACATAACTACGGCCCTAGGCCCAAAGATGTATAAAGCATAAACTACAGCCTCATGCCCAAATATGCGTAAAGCATAAACTACGGCCTCAGGCCCAAATATGCATAAAGCATAAACTACGACCTTAGGCCCAAATACAGGTGTTCAACATTCAAGGATTTAAATTCAGGAACTGAGAATCATACTGCAATATGTGATGCTGAAATACTCAATCATACTAAGTTAAATGATACTGGAATACTGAATAGGACTAGACTGAGACATGTATTCATGAACTGATTATGAAAATTGAAACTTTAACTGTTTATGACATGCTGAGTAATCTAGACTGAGACTCATGGGCATAAAACCCAAGTCTATATTGATTACGCACTGAGCTCACAACTTTTAGAATGAAAGTCATGAATGAGTTACGAAGTTAGAGAATAGAAGTTCTGCAACCATTCAAGGAACTAAGATTAATTATATTTCTGAGGCAATTAGTAACACTGTGAAAGAAACGTAGTGTAGGGAGAATCATCAACATTACCAAACATAGAGAGTTAGCCTCACATACCTTAACATCGTGCTCTTGAGCGTACTACAACATTCTCCAACCCTTTCAACTTTAATCAATATCAATACAAGTCAAAGGGATTCAATATTAGCAATAATACTCATGTTTTGGTCACTTAGGCATTTTATTAAATACTTGGTGGACATAAAGCCTCATAGCCCTCATTAATGGTATTTCTATACCCAACAACCCATTCTCGTACTCCTAGATAAATTCTAAAATTTTAAATTTCTTATAATCAATATCATTATTCATCACCCATAAGATAAACAACATCTTTAACCAATAATCAACAATCAACAACCCAAACCTATAGTCGTTCATGCTTTTATATCAAACTCATCAACTCATATCTCATGAACGTAGAGTCTATAATCATTAATCCAATGCTATAATCATTTAGAGGGTGATGATATTACCTTTTGATGTTCAATCCTCTTGAATTCGAGTTCGAGGGTTTCGTTTCTCAATAATGATGTCTCGATCGAATATCTAATGATTTGAAGGATTTACCCATATTAATAAGATGTTGGAGAATTCTAATTACCTTAGAATCATCATTGGAACTTACCTTGGATGATGAAGGGACCTTGGAGGAAGTTAGGTTCTTGAGAGCTTTCCTTTCTAGAGCAAGTTTCCGTATTTTGGGGTGTGAGGGACAAGGTAGGGCTATTAAAACGACTTCCTGGGTTCGCTCCCACACAGAGAAATTGCCAACCACGCACCTTAACGCACACCAAAGGCAGTGGCACTGCCACAAGTGCACTGCTGTGCACGGGAACACCTGGGCGCGCATAATGCGCTTTGTCCAATAAAACACGCACGTTTTGCATTGAAATTCGTTCGGTATACAAAATATATCATTAGAAAGCTATTTCAAAGGTATACAACTTTCATGTTTTGAGTTTTCCCAAATTCTTTACAAATTTTTCCCGAAATCCTGCTGGTAGACAAACCTTCCATAAACTTAGTCAATTTTATCGAATCTTATGCACCTCTCTCTCCGTCTAAATTTCAAAACAACTATTTTCACCCATACTCATCCCTATAGTACGTCAAATGTCTATAATATCAAATTAATACCCACTTAACACATCCACACCTAGTCCTAATTTACAGGGTGTTACAATATTAATATCTGTTGTTGCGTGCAACCCATTCCCATTATCAATTTATTTCAATATTGTTGCGGTGCGCAACCTGTTCCTAAAATAAACTCATTAACATGATCAACTCAATACAACCAACAATGTAATCTCAATATGAAATGAATTAAAACATATAGAACAATCAAGGAACTAGAGATACAGATGGAGGATAACTAATATCTCATATTCATAAATCTCTACAAATCATCGATTCAAGAATAGGTAAAGAGATCACAGAAATCGGAACAACATAATAACGTGCAACAAGTAATGCAAAGACAATAAAGGCAAGTAAAACCTCAAACAATAAAGTTTAACAATTAATACAGGTAGGACATATAACATGTAAGCAGATATTAGCGAGAAATGAATAAATCAAAACAAGTAACAACTAAATGATATATAATAAGGCATGGATAAGAAGTAAGATCATGTACCAATCAAAGCATGTAACAAGAGACAACATGGTATAAGTGATGACATAAAGGTAAATAACCCAACCCGTATGCTACACCCATGACACCGCATATACACTCGTCACCTCGCATATACGTTGTTCCCATATATAGTTCATGTAACAAATAGACCAACAAGTCCTAATTTCTTCAAGTCAAGGTTAGACATGAAACTTATCTCTTTCCGCAATCAAATCAATACTCAACCACGACTTTTTCTTTTGCGCCTCCAAACCAACCAAATCTAGCCAAATACCATTCAAACAATTCAAAATAAGATTTAGAAACTATTCACGAATAAAAAAGGTTCAATTTTGATCGTTTTTTGAAAAAGTCAACAAAAGTCAACCCCGAACCCACTTGGTCAAAATCAGAGATTCTGACCAAAATCCAATTACCCATTCACCCCCGAGAGCGGCTACGTGATGTTTTTCGTAGTTCGACCTCAATTTTACAAAATTCCTAAATTCTACCCAAACTCCCTATATTTGATGGTAAAATCACATGTTAAGTAATGGGAAATTGATAGCAAATAAATTAGAGTTGCTTACTAGGAAGAAAAGCTTTCAAGAAAATGGCCTCTAGAGTGTTTAGGGTTGAAAAATAGAGTGAAATGAGCTATGTCTCAATTTTTTCTCTTTTACCCAGCTGCAGGTATTGCAATTGCGAAACCTTGTTCGTAATTAGGAAACATAGATCGCAAATGTGATCACTGCCTTAGGTCCCAAGAAGTAGCAAAAGTGACAAAAGTCTTGAAAATGCAAGGAGTCCCCTCATCGCAAATGCGTGCTAAGCTTTACATTTGCGAAGCTGCAGCCCCCAGTTCCTAATCGCAAAAGCGACTCCATGGTCGCAATTGCGATCACCCATTGTCAGCAAATGCCATAATTTCTTCACAAATGCCAAGACCCAAACCCCAGACCATGCTCGCAAATGCGATCGCTTTACCGCAGAAGAGAGGCTAGCAAATGCAAGCTAGACCTTGCAAATGCAAGATCTACTACTGAACACTGGCAACTGGAATGCATCAGCAATTCCAAACTCTTCCGGAAGACTTCCAAAACTCATCTAAGCCCCTCGGGTTCCAAACCAAACATGCAAACAAGCGTAAAAACATAATACAAACTTTTTTGCTACATCAAATTATCAAAATAATATCGAATAACAAGAATCGATCATCAAAACTCAAGAATTTTTAACTTAAAACTCAGTTTTATAATTTTTCACATAACACGCCGAAATGTGCTCGGGTCACCCCGAACCCCAACTAAATATGCGTACCAGTAAAAATATATCTACAAAACTACCAGAATTGTCAAAATACCAATCAGAGGTCGTTTACCAAGAATGTTGACCGTGGTCAACTCTAACCTCATTTTAAGTCAAAAATCATATTTTCTTCAAAATACTACGTAAAAGCTTTTTGGAAAACAGGACGGACCACGCAGGTAAATTAATAAACATCAAAGGATCTATAAGAGGTCTCGAAACACAAAAATTAAGGTTAGTGCTCAAAACGACCTATCGGGTCATCACATTGTCCTTACCATTGTTGTGAACAAAACATTTACTTCCAAATGGATGGAAATACTAATGTTTGGTCTTTGGACCTTCCATAACTCATATGGAGGTTTCTTCAGGATAGGTCGAATGAGACATCTGTTGTGAATGGGACATGTTGTGCTAACCGCTTCTGCCCAGAAGTGATTTGGCAGAGAGTGTTCCAGTATCATAGTTCTAGCCATGTATTGTAGGGTTTGATTCTTTCGTTCAAATACCCCGTTCTGTTGAGGTGATATTGGTGCTGAAAAGTTGTGAGCGTAACCTTGTTCATTGTAGAAGTCTTCAAATGATCTACTTTCAAATTCTCCACCGTAATCACTTTGAATGGTTGAAATGTGATAACATTTTTCTCTTTCAGCCTTTTTACAGAAGATCTCAAAATTCTTAGACCCTCATCTTTATGAACTAAAAATATTACCCAAGTAAAACGTGAGTAATCATCAACAATGAAAAATGCATATCGTTTTCCTCCAATGCTAGCAGTTCTAGTCTGACCAAATAAATCTATATGCAACAGTTGTAATGGCTTAGATGTAGAAACAATAACCTTGGATTTAAAAAACAATTCTAGTTTTCTTACCTAGTTTACATGCATCGCAAATGTGGTTCCTAGAAAAATGGAGTTTTGAAAGACTAATAACTAAGTCATGTCTAGATAATTTTTCTACAAGGTACATACTGTCGTGCCCAAGTTTTTTATGCCTAAGCCAGGGATCTTCAGAAATAGATGCTAGACAAATATGATTGTCTAAATTTTTGATATAATCCAGAATATAAACATTGCCATACCTTTTGTATGGTAGAATGATTTTACCCGATTCATCTTCAATGGATGTCACGACCCAAATTTCCCTCCATATGATGTCGTGATAGCACCTAGTCTCTACGACTAGGTAAGCCTAACAAATAATAATAGCTAAACATATATAATTAACAAGTTACTGAAAATAATAGAATAATAGATAAAAACCTTCTGAAAATATAATCTCATCAATATACACCCCAAAACCGGTGGAACTGAGTCATAAGCTCTAGAGCATAACTCTAGAATATCTAATATATCAATGTCTGAAAGTAATACAGCAGGAAATAAAATAGGGAAGGTGACTCTGAGGCCTGCGGACGCCAAGCAGACATACCTTGAAGTCTCCGATAAAGACAGCTAGCAGGTAATCCCTAACGATCGGCACGAGCAGACGTACCTGGATCTGCACAAAAGATGTGCAGAAGCGTAGTATGAGTACACGACAATGGTACCCAGTAAGTATCAAGCCTAACCTCAGTAGGGTAGTGATGAGGCTAGGTCAAGATACCTACTAGGTTATAAAATATATAGTATGAAAATGTAATATGAATATGTAATGGAAAATGAAGAAACAACTAAAACGAAACCAAGATAATAACATTAACTAGTACCAGAAATCAACAATGGAAATAGCATGAAAGAAGCAACTAAAGGGCTACAATGATCATGAACAGACAACAACTACTAGAACAATAAAGAATGAAGCAACAAGAAATATTCCCACCAAATCACTTTGCAACATGAAATAGATAGCAAGAATCACAATGAGGTACCGCCTCATGTATAATGAAATCAAATCGAGGTACCGCCTCATATAATCAAGAATCACAACCGAGGTTTTGAAAACAGTTTTCTCGAAATAGCTACACGTACTTTAGCCCACCTTATGACGCCGTGTGGCTTCACGTAGTTCCCCTACAAGAAACACACACATAAGTCCCACCTTATACCGTCGCATGTGCATCAACCCCAAGCCTTATACCACCGCATGCGCGTCGATATCCTATCACAATAATAATTTGCACCACAAGTGCCCATATATCACAACTTGCCAACAACAACAATATCAATGTCTCCACAACAATAGACCATGGCTCCACCACAACGTATACAAGAAAATCAACAACAACAATGAATGAAAAATGCTCAATAAGATAGATGTTCAACAATAACCAACATCACCTTAACGTTTAACGACCTTCATAACTTCAACACCAAATAACTCAACAATGAGAGAAATAATGTATAACCATGATATTAGATAAGACTAACTCACAATAAAAGAGATAATATTTAACAATGTGTCTCAAATAATTGAAATCGACAAGTAAGGGGATAACATGAACAATCACTTCAAGTAACGAAAATCAATAAGGAAAGAGATAACACAAACAATAACTTCAAATATTGATAATTATCAATAAAGAGATAGCATGTAACAATTAAAAGAGGCAACAAGTTCAACTAAAGTATGAAGTCACTTTTAGCAAGTAGGTTGTAGAACAAGTACTAAACAAGTCAGTTAAGGCATGTAAGGATAGTCTAACACAATTAAGGATAAATTGACTATGAGAATTTAGAACATGATATGGCATTTCAATAAAATCATGGAAATAGTTTAAGTAGCCTAAACCGGTCAAATACCACGTACAACCTGTGTACCCACTCGCCACCTTGCGTACACGAATTTTACTTAGCATAATTGAATCAAACAATACAAATCCTAAGGGGTAGTTCCCCCACACGAAGTTAGGCACGACACTTACCTCAACTAGGCCAATTCAATACTCGAAAATAGTTTTTCCTTTAAAATCCGCCACCACACGGCTCAAATCTAACCAAAATCGACTCAATATCATTAAACAATACTAGGGAATTCAATTGCAATAGATAAAGTTAAGATCTTTTCACTTTTCCAAAAAACTCAACAAAAGTCAACCCGAGGCCCGCTCGGTCAAAACCCAGTCCAATGGTAAATTCTGTCTACCCATGACCCCACGAGTTCATATATGTGATTAGTTTCAAAATCCCAGTCCAAATAGACTCTCAAAACTCAAATTCTTATTTTTCAAAAATTTGACAAAGTTTCACAAATTTTCACTTTGATTCACATGATTTTGATGTTGAAATCTAAGATAACTTGATGGAATATGATTAGAAATAGATTAGAATCACTTCCCTAAGGTTTGTATGTGAAAATCCCCTCTCCAAATCGTCTTCTACTGAGTCTAGGGTTCAAAAATGAGAGAATGAGTTAAAACATTCCGTCCCTCAACTATTTTTCCAGTCATAGATGTTGCAAATGCAACCTAGGGTTCGCAATTGCTAAGCCCGCAAATGCGAAGAATCCCTCGCAAAAGTGAAGGCCTTCCATTTCTGTTGTCATCGCAAATGCGATGAAAAGTTCCTTGTGAACCTTGGACATCCGCAAATGCGACCATGTAGATCGCAAATGCGAACCAGATATCCCAAGGTACTTATCGCAAATGCGAACACTGGGTTCGCAAATGTGAACCCAGCAGACTTGGCCTAATATCACAATTGCAATCCAAGAACTCGCAAATGCGAGATCTGAGGCATCTGTGCAAAAACAAAAACAACAACTTAAACTCTATCAACACTTCGCTAAGCTTTTGAAACTCACCTGAGCCCTCGGGGCTCCAAACCAAACATCCACTCAAGTCTAAAAACATCATTTGAACTCGCTCGCATGATCAAAACACAAAAATAACATCTAAAACTACGAATTGAACTCTAAAACGCATGATGTTTAAAGAAACTTTCAAGAATTTCTAGAATTACAACTAAGTGTCCGAATCCTAGCAAATCAACTCCAAACGATGCCAAATTTTAAAGACAAGTTCTAAATGCTATGACGGACCTATTCCATGTCCCAAAATCAAATTCCGAGCTTGATAGCTAAAAGTCAACCTACGGTCAAACTTTTTAACTTTAAATTACCAAATATCGGCAAATCAACATAAATCAACCTACGAACTTGTAATACCTCGGAAAATTTCGAAGTAATTAAGTGTAAAACCCGGTAAAATTTGCAAAGAAAATAATGTTTCATGGCACTGGACTAGTAAACGAAAGTAAAGGAAATTTTTTGATGAAAAAGTGCATTTCTGCGGTCCATTATACGATCATAGAATCACTCCGCGGATCGCATAATGGCCGCAGAGTGAGGCAGTTAATTGGGCCAGTTGGAAGCAATTATGTGGTCGACTATGCGACCGTATAATTGTTATGCGGTGCATTATGCGACCACATAACAGTTATGCAAACCGCATAGTGACCGCAAACACAAGCAGATTTTTAGTCGTTTTGGTCAGCAATTATGTGGTCCGCATATTGATTATACGATCGCATATGCGACCGCAGAACCTGTTCCGGAGCTTCATTTTTGGGTTTTTAAAACCCGGCCCTATTTCATTAAATACACTCTTTGGGCCATTTTTGAGCTATAATCTGATATTTTAGAATGAGAGAGAATGCCCTAGAGTGAGAAGGCGTTCTTCAATTCTTGCTCAAGTTTTGGAAGACTAAGAAGGGAAGCTCACTAGGTCTTCATCCTAGAGGTAAGATTCAACACCCTAAACCCTAATTTCGAAATTATCTGAAAATGGGTAATTAGCAAGATAATTTTTGGACACGAGAGTTATTTATTTTACATGCATGTGATATCAAGGGGTGTAGGATGATTGTTGAACTAAGCAAGGTAAAGATTGGGTTGCGGGATGATGGAATCCTCCATAAAAGGACCTTGAAACCTTGTGCACACCTAGTGTTTGATAAAATGCTCAAATGAGCTAGAACCATGATCATCTTTATAATTTTGGTTCGATTTGTTATATTTCTAAAATAGATTGAAGTTACTAAGAATTCCGGAATATTTAGAGTGTAAGGAAGCTCAAGTGAGGTATGTTGGCTAAACCCTTCTTTAAGAATTGGAATTCCTATCATCCTTGTAAGTTCCGAGATGTTGATTACAAATCGAGTATTCCGATAGGTTTTGTGATGAAGATATATGTTCAATTCGTGTTTCAAATGCTCTTATCATATTGCATTATAAATTGAGGATGTGTCCCAAACTATGGATTGTGTATCCATGTGTTATAATTTCAAGTCGTAAATTATGTGAAATTTATTATGCCAAGTTGTGTAGAGATTGTGATTGTGATACACCTCCACCCGCATACATTGAGGTGAGGTGGCATGATCGCTTTGTGTGGGGATTATGGTATAGATATAGTGATTGTGATACACCTCCAACCGCATACATTGGGGTGAGGCGGCACGACCGCTTTGTGTATAGTTTTGGTATTGTTGTGGCAGCACCACCCGCATACATTGGGGTGAGGCGGCATAGCCGCTTTGTGTTGGTATTGGTATCGTTGATGCGTTCCCACTCGCATACATTGGGGTGAGGCGGCATAGCCGCTTAGTGTTGGTATTATCGTTGATGCATTTCCACCCGCATACATTAGGGTGAGGCGGTATAGCCACTTTGTGTATGTTCTTGGTACTGTGGTTATACATCCACCTGCATACATTGGGGTGAGACGGCGGGGCCGCTTGAGTAGAGTTATGGTATTGTACTTACACCTCCACCTGCATACGTCGGGTGAGGCGGCGAGGCCGCTTTGTATGAAGATGGTTACAGAGGATCTCATCTTAAATCCTATAAATGATATTGATAGCTCTTAACAAGCTTGCTCTGGTTTAAACGGTTAGCTATATCATGCTATTGTCGCCCTGATTCATCATATTCATATTGCATTTCTAAATTCTTAAATTGGTGTTTTGTTTACATACTAGTTCTATTCGACGGTACTAACGTCCCTTTTGCTGGGGGCGCTGCATCTTTAAATAGATGCAGGTGGTTCCACAACAGGAGGTATTGATCAGTGATAGCAGCACACCTTCTTCCCAGCTGACTTGGTGAGCCCCACTTCATTCTGGGGTCATGTATCTTTTGTCCTTTGTGTATTCTGTTTGAGATATAGCCGAGGCCTTATTGCCGGCATTATCATTGTGCTCTTTCTTATCTATAGAGGCTCCGTAGATATAGTGTGGGTTGTGTATTGGTGCTGGGAAAGACAGAATATGTTATGTTGTGGTTGTATTATTTTTCCATTTGATACTTTAAAAATGATGAGACTATTGGAAATGAATTTGTATTATAGATATGAACACCTTTTGTCTAATTAATGAAAATATGTATTATCTCCATTCGTGGATGAGTTTGGGTAGAATGCAATCTAACAGGCTTGCTCGGTCGGGTTCACTCAGTTGAGCGTCGGTCGCTCTCCTCAGATTTTGGGGCATGACAGAACTCCCAAAATCAATTCCGAACATACGCTCAAGTTCGAAATAACCATACAAAGCTATCAGTTCAATAAAAACATAGTTCCAGGGTCGTTTTCAAAACATTCAAAGTTTGGTCAACATTTTTAAATTTAGACTTCTAAGTTAAGAATCAAACCTGCACTCACTGCTGGTAAGTCAGACTCCGGAGGGGCGGATCCTGCCCAAGCGCTAAAATAAGCCAATCATGGCATGAATCAATAAATCTTGTTGCGGCGTGTAGCCCAATCCCATAAACATCACTCATAATCAGGCTCTCGGCCCCACTAAGTCATCAATCTCTCCAGCCTCTCGGGCTCATAAATCTCTTGACAATCAGCCCAAACAATGATAATATGATATATCAATAAATGACAAAAGAGACTGAGATATGATATGCAAAAAGATAGATGTGAATGAGTATATAATTTCAAATTAGGCAAGTAATTCAACAGCAACACGACCTTTGTGAGTTCCAACAGTACTAGCATATAGCCTAAGCATGATTTATAACATGAATCACAACTCAATTCCTCTAATACGTGAATAGTACACGAATAATACTCAGATTAGATGACAACACAGTTCCACGGAATCGACTAAGTCACAATTTCTACGGTGCACGCCCGTCACCTAGCATGTGTGTCATCTCAACACCAATCACATAACACGCAATTCAGGGATTTATACCCTCAGAACCAAGTTTAGAAGTGTTACTTACCTTAAACAGTGCAAATCTCTACCCCCAACAAGCCCTTGCCTTGTGAATCGTCCTCCGAACGACTCGAATCTAGCCACAAACAACTCGATACAATCAACACAAGCTATAGGAATCAATTCCATACAATAAAGCTAAGTTCTTAAGCAAAAGTCAAAAAGTTAACTCAAAAATTCAACCTCGGGCTCATGTCTCGGAATCCGATAAAATTAATAAAGTCCGAACACCCACTCAACCACGAGTCCAACCATACCAAAATTACCAAATTCCAACACCAAATCATCACTCAAACCCCCAATTATTACTCTCCAATACATGGGTAAAAATCCCCAATTTTCACTTCAAAAACACCAAATCTATGGGTAATCAATATAATTAGATAACAATGACCAAAACTTGCTTACCTCTCAAAATCTAGCGAAAACCCCTTAAAACATCACCTTTGTCCGAGCTCCCAAAGTCTAAAAATGAATAAATCACGAAACCCCTTGAATTAAAGTCACTGCCAGGCATCTCGCACCTGCGGCCACTCTCTTCGCTTCTGTGATACCTCTTCTGCGGTCAAATTCCACTTATGTGGACGAACACTAGACACCCGACCTTGCGCACCTGCGATCCGAGGTTGAAGTTTTGAGTTGAATTTTTGACTTTTGTTTAAGAACTTAGCTTTATCGTATGGAATTGATTCCTATAGCTTGTGTTGATTGTATCGAGTTATTTGTGGCTAGATTCGAGTCGTTCGGAGGACGATTCACAAGGCAAGGGCTTGTTGGAGTAGAGATTTGCACTGTTTGAGGTAAGTAACACTTCTAAACTTGGTTCTGAGGGTATGAATCCCTGAATTACATGTTATGTGATTGGCGTTGAGGTGACACACATGCTAGGTAACGGGCGTGTTGGCGTGCACCGTAGAAATTATGACTCAGTCAATTTTGTGGAACTGTGCAGTCATCTAATCTGAGTATTATTCGTGTACTTACACGCCGCAACAAGCTTTATTGATTAATTCCATGATTTGCTTATTTTAGCGCTTGGGCAGTATCCGCCCCTCCGGAGTCTGACTTACCAGCAGTGAGTGCAGGTACCTACAGAGTATGAGTACCGAGCGCGAGTGCTGAGCGATTGGGAGGACTGAGTGATTGTGAGGATTGATTGACTGTGAGGACTGAGTGAGTGGGAGGACTAAGTGAGTGGGAGCACTGAGTGAATTAATACTCCGAGAGTATGCATATTACTTTATCACTATGTTACATTACAGTTGGCATGCATAATTGACATGTAGATATAGTGATGTATCATTCCTCATATCAGTCACACCTGGCATATTTTCTCCGTATTGAACTTAAACTGTTAAGCTTGAAAGCATGTCTACATTTTTGTACTGTTAAAAATCTGTATTTGGACTGTACCTGTTGAGCTCGTCACTAATTTTAGCCCAAGGTTATTCCTGTTACTTATTGAGTACATTAGATCAGTTGTACGCATACTACACTCTGCACTTCTTGTGTAGATCCAGGTACTTCCGGGTACGGTGGCTGCTAGCTTCGGAGCTTTATCTATTGGAGACTATTGAGGTAGCTGCCTTGGCGTCCGCAGACCTTGACTCTCCTTCTTTCCAGTTATTTGTACTGTTTTATGTTTCTAGACAGTGTTTAAGCAATCAGACTATGTTGTCTTTTAGATGCTCATGTACTCAGTGGAACCCGAATTTTGGGGATTTTGTATTGAGTCGCGATATTTTCTTATCAGTTAGTTAATTATCAGATTTACATTTTAAGCTTATTTTTGTATGCTTTAAATTAAAGATGCATGTTTATTGGGAGTTGTCGGCTTGCCTAGTATTGTGATAGGCGTCATCACGACATGTGAGATTTGGGTCGTGACACTTGGGTGTTGAGCTGAAGAAAGATTGATAAATCCTTGTGCCTTAGAGTCTCCAATGCTCTTCCAATCTTCCGCAGGCTAAAATCCCTCTAAAAATAGTATTTTTGGTGTATTTATACCATGTAGAAGTGCATCTCGCAAAACTACCCTTTTGAAACCGAAGTGGAAAAATTGAACAGCAGAAATACACTGGCGCGCTGCGCTATGCGCGAGGCTAGTGGAACTTTTCAGAGAGTGCAATTTTTATCAGCCGGCCTCCAACTGCACTGCCTCACATTTCCTCGCCGCATCCTATGCGGCGCGCTAGTGCATTTTTTCCAGTGGGATTTTTCTCACTTTTTGACATCCACACTTGGTCCTTGAGCCCCGAACACGATCCCGATTTAATATTTTGGGCTTTTAATCAGACTTCAAAACTCCAAATCATCCAATTTAGCTCCAAAATCACTTATTTACACGGAATCATCTACTACAAGGCATAATAAACATAATAAGTACAAAATAATAGAAATTAGGCTCAAACGCGATTAAAGTGCAGCAATTCGAGTGCAAAAAATTACTAAAAATGTGAGTTCCTAGCCTACCATCAAGCCCCCCACTTAGACCATTGCTCGTCCTCGAGCAATACAAACTACACATCAAATAGAGATGATATTTTCAAACAACTCTCCTAACTCATCATGCCAAGAATATTTAAAATAGATGAAGCACCATGCCATAACATTCTAGCCTCAAGACGCGACTCAAAAGCATCAGTATTTTAAAACAAACGCTCACTTACTCTAATATCGAAGCCAAACACATTACCTTTCCCTTCGCAAGTCATCTTCCCTCACACCAAACTAGAGAATAGTTCCACATATAATAAATTTCAAGAACAAATAGGAAGTCAAGAAGAAAGAATTCACTCACTTTCAGAATAAAATTCATGTGCCACAAAAGAAGTACCATAGGCTTACCCGTAGTGTAATAGTAATATATTCGAGCTCACCCAGTCAAAGATCAAGTAGGACTTTATTTTGGTTGTAATATAGGTTGATGGACTGGTAGGATACAATTTGGGTAATAGTGACTACACCTCCCTAAGCACTTTAACACATACAATTTCATACTTTAAATCCCACACTTGTGTTGAACCAAAATCCAACCTTCATAAATACTAGCACCAAGCTCCCAATTCTTTATGCACAAATAAGATGAGAACTACCACTTGCAAGGAATTATTTTTTCTTTCTAATACATACACAAACTCTTTTTTCTTTCTTCTTCTTTCTAAGTTCTGATTTTTTTTTCTTTCCAAGCAATTCTCTTTTGTTTTTTCAATTTCCTACTAGTGGCTCTCTTATTTTCAAATAGTGTACCTTTCTCTATTTTGCTCAGTTCCACTCAAAAACCCAACCATATTTCCACTTAGCTTTCAACAAGCTCATAACAATTTCAAGTGCTCAAGGGAGGTAAAAGGTTCAAACATATAATCAATTCGACCAACAGGGGTCAGACTAGTAATGTGGTTGCCAAAGAAAATAGGATTACATGCTCAAAGGGGATAAATAGGATCTATATTATTTGGTGGGAAATCAAGCATATATCTGGCTCAGAAAAGAACTGCCTATATAACTTTTTAGACTGAACAAGTCTACTATTTCACTTTGCAAATATGGGAGGCAAGTTCTAGACATCAAATGACGCACACAGAATATTAACAAGCAACCTCACAAATACATTAGCACATAACTCACTCAGGATCGGATGTATCCCGACTTTCTAGTCAAAGTGGTTGAATACAATCAAAATCAAATATGTTAAGGCACTTATATACGAGTCAAGAAATGATCCTAAGCGTCACAACTAAGGCACTCACTGCTCTCAAGGCACAACAAAGTCAAGAAAGATTTACTCCAATTAGCAATATGACACAAGACTCTTTATTCCTACAAAACAAAAAACTAACTATACCCGATTCAAGAAAAAATACTTGAAAATGAAACACTCCATAAAGAAAAATCAATGGAGAATTGTTACACTCTCTAAGAAAACTATCGAGGAAATCCATCGTAAGAAAAAGTAAATTACTTTTTAAGAATAATAACGAAAATACACAAAAAGATGAGAAAAGAAAATGAAACACATCTACATATTTACATTCTTTACTCCACACTTTAAATTGTGGCATGTCCCCATGACACACAAGTAAAAATCAAGAGGTAAAGGACACTCCCTTGAATTGTCTAGTCAGGGTAATGCCGGGGTCTACTTTGCGCGCCCGACCTAGTACACACAACCATCCCGAGATTTTCTTCATTGACTTTTCCAGGCACACCCCACACTTATCATGCTTGTCCTCTTCAGCTAGCTCCTTTAGGACATCCACCTTAAAATCAGAGTATGCAACTGACTCCTCTCTAGGTGCCCCTATTGCTTTCTTCATCTTGAACACCACTCTTCCTTTCCCTACTTTTAGCATGAGTTGCCTTTCCTGAATATCTAGTATAGCTCTACCAGTATCCAAGAAGGGTCTCCCTAAAATCAGAGGGACCTCCTTATTCTCTTCCATGTTCATCACAATTAAGTCCATATGGAATGCAAATTTATCCACCCGAACTAGTGTGTCTTCCACTATTCCTTAAGGTATTATTATGGTATGATCCACCAACTGCAAAGACACATGTATAGATTTAATTGACCCAATTTCTTTCTCTAGCTTCCTGAAAATAGACAAGGACATAAGATTAATAGAAGCACCTGAATCACCCAAAGATTTTTCAAATTAGTACTTCCTGGAGAACAAGGTATAGTAAAACTCCCTGTATCTCCACACTTTCGAGGGAGCTTATTTTGTAGAACAGCACTACAATGCTCTGTGAGCTTGACAACCAATGTCTCTTTCGCTTTTCGCTTATTGGACAATATCTCCTTCAAGAACTTGGCATATGCTGGTCTTTGCAAGAGTATCTCTGTGAAAGGTAGATTAACATGCACCTGATTGAGCACTTCTAGAAAATGTCCAAATTGTCTGTCCAACTTCTCTCTTCTCTGCTTTTGAGGGAAAGGTAGAACAGGCATATATTTGCTTCCTTAAGTCTCCTCATTTATTTATTTTTCCTTCTTCTTCTTTGTCAAAGTTCCAATCTTCCTCTTCTTATTCCGACCATCCTTTGGGTATACTCTCATGTCACCTTCTTATTTTTGTTATTTTTCTTCTCCTCTATTATCTCCATTTGTCTTTCAATTAACTCAGACTTTGTCACGACCTAAATCCTGCTAGGCCGTGATGGCGCCCAACGTCGTCGTTAGACAAGCCAACAATTAAATCAACACATCAATAATTAATCCAAAATGTATTTTGAAACAATTTAAGAGACAAAGAGTGGAAATCATTCGGTTTTATTGAAAATATAGATGTTATCATTTTAAGTGTTCGAATAAGGCCAAACTATAAACCATGAAAAATCATAACGGAATGCAATCAATAGCAAAATATAAATCCCCAAAATCCGGTGTCACAAGTACATGAGCATCTACTAGGAAGTACAATACTAATACAACATCTGTCTGGAATATAAAATAGATAAGATTTTATAAATGAATAAGATAGGGACTCTATGTGCTGCGGATCATAACATGGAATGCAGCTCATCATAAGTCTCCTCAGCAGCTGCGCCTATGCCCCAAGATGACCACCAAATGTGCCTGCCTCAGTACCTACACTATCAGTGCTGAAGTGTAGTATGAGTACGTAAATCAATGCATACCCAGTAAGTATCTGGCCTAACCCCGAAGAAGTAGTGACGAGGATCAACATCGACGCTTACTAGTGGTCCAATAAATCAATTATAATAAAAGTAGACAGGTGTGAAGCATGGCAAGTAAAACAGTGAGAGCGGATATATGTACATAACACGATCCTCAACGGAAGAATAAACACGACGTCCTCAATAACCAGATACTACCTCGAATGGAATACATAATGGTCAACACCAGATAAATGTCACATCTCAATTTAGAAAAACTCATAGATACCCTGACTCCTTATCAAATATTACGCATGACTCTTCCATAAGGCGAGCGGCCCGATCCCATAAGAGTAATAGCTCAATTTTTTGCCGTCCCGTACGGTCCGATCCCATAATAGTTCTATGTTGGCGCTTAACCCGATCCCATAATAATCATGTATAATGCCGAGGGTCGACCGACACGAACGATAGATGCATCTCATAATACTGCCGAGGTCGTATGGCCCAATCCATAAAAGTACTGTTGAGGCATTCAGCCCGATCTCATAGTAATAGTGACGAGTCACTGGCCCTATCATGAATATATGTGTGAGTTATGAAATTTAAGCTTTCTGGACAAATTTCGTACAATGCGGGAGATGTTCGTAAAAGGAAGTATAATTTCTACTGCTAATGAAGTAGCTCGCCAAATATCTAAAACATCAAGTCTGATACTTTACGCAAGTCTGGTTTCAGGAAAAAAATTAAAATTAAAGCATTTAAATAGGCAATAATAACGCAAATATTACAATTAAAGCATGGCGTGAGTCTAAGTCTACCTTAACCTAATCAGGAATTCTAGCATACGCGCGGACGCTCATCACCTCATACGTGTATAGCTCCCACAACATGTAGCACATAACAAATATAACACATACAGGGTAAATATCCCCTTACAAGGTTAGGCAGGAGTCTTCCCTTGCTCTGAAATCTGATAACCGGCTCTAATGCCTCTCTAACTCCTCAAACCAATGCCAAACGATCCGAAACTAGTCAAACAACATGCAAACCTATCAAAATATACTCAAAATCTCATAATTTAACAAGTTATAACAATTCCCAACTCCACTCTCAAAGTCAACCCCCATGCCCACGTGCTCGGATTCAAAAAATATCGAAACTAAACATTACACATAGCACCACGAACTCAAATATATAATTTTGTTCCTAATTCCATGTCTAATTTAGTGGTCAAATTCCAAAATTACCATTTCTATGTTTTCTTCCAAAATCGCACAATTTCTACCAATTTTCATGTTAAAATCCATATATAATCCATGTATTTAACTCCCAATGAATAGTAATCACTTACCTCATGATAGATGATGAAAATGTCTCTCCAAAGTCACCCCAAAATCAGCTCCTTTGTGAGGAAAGAGATAAAAATAATCCAAGTACCGTTTGCAACCTTATACTTTGCCTAGACGACCCTTCTTTGTGATCGTAGAAATCTCCTCACTATCGCGAAGGCCAACCAGCCTCGCCCATGAAATCATTCTACACAAATGCGAGGGACCTCTCACGATCGTGAATCTCAGCCTGCCCAAGCCTTCGCGAACGCGATCCTAGCTCCACGAACGTAAAAGTTAAAACCTTCAGCCTCAGAAAATCCCTTAAGTGATCGCGACCAAGCCACGCGATCGCGATGAACAACCTTGCAAACCCAGGCCAGCCCCACTGACAAATTACATTTGCGACCCTCACCACGCAAACACGAAGAACAACCTGATCAACCTCTGCGTTCACAACCCCTTTACGCGATCTCAAAGAACTAAGTCTTCTCCAGTCCACTTAACCCTTCACGATCGTGACCCTTCATCCGCGATCGCGATGCACACCAGAAACCAGCAGCTGCAAGACATAGAGAAATAATCCAAAACCATCCTTAAACACACCCAATGCCCCTGGATCCCGTCCAATCTTACCAACAAGTCACAATACCTTATCCAAACTTATCCAAAAGCTCGAAACACCACGAATAACATCGAAATCATGAATCGACGATCAAAATCCTTCTTTTAACTTTCAATCATCAAACTTCGTCGAACGCGTATGAATCACACTTAGACATGCGGGATCACGACCAAACTTCACGCACAAGTTCCAATCCATAAAATGAACCTATCCAAGGTCCCGAGAACACCGCTCGAAGTCCGATAACACCAAAGCACGCTCGAAGTCAAACTTAGCAAATTTCAAAATCTTCAAAATGCAAACTTCTGATAATAAGCGTTGAAACTCTCTCGGCCATCCAATGCTTAACTCAAACATACGACCAAGTCCGCAATTACCTTACTAACCTATAGGAATCTTCAAATCTCGATTCCGTGGTTGTTTACTCAAAATTCAAACCCTGGTCAACTCTTCCAACTTAATGCTTCAAAATTAAGAATTATCCTTCCAAATCAACTCTGAACTGCTTGTAAATCAAAACCGACTATACGCGCAAGTCATGATACATAAGATAAAGCTACTCAGGGTATTAAACTGCTGAACGACATGCTAGAGCTCAAAACGACCGGTTGGGTCGTTACATTCTCCCCCACTTAAACATATGTTCGTCCTCGAACGTGCCAAGAACCATTCCAGAATTTCCCAAAATCACTCTTTAACACCTCGTGCACCTGCCCATGCCATCACAATCCATATGAGCACATTACCTCAACCCAGACGGAAGATCCTTCCTACTACCTTATCCCACAAGCCTTAGAACCAAATTCCAACATCCGGAATTCTCTTTAAGGTCCGATTCTATCATACATACACCGTATTAGTTTCAACAAGCCATAACAAAACATGATTATACACCCATGCTGTAATCACACAATGCACCTCATAGTTCATATTCCCATGATAACATCCTCCAACCACAATAGCTGCAAATTTACGAACCTAATGCTTGTAATATACCTCATAACACATACAAACTCTATTCAAACCCTCACAATACTGCAACGGTGAAAGAGATGTGTAGAAACTCATAACCACCCATCAAATCAATAATTCATGGAGTCTCTCCATTCGATAAGAATCATTGCCTCATTCTGAACTAATTAGTGACATTTTCCTCCCAACATACATTATACAAATTTGATTTCACTGATTTTAGGTCCAACAACCTTGTCTCAACCAGTACAAGCTGCTCGGCCTACAAGAAACGTCAGACACAATCTAAAATCTCATACAACATAATCAATGCACCAACAAGCCACAACTCGAATATTACCAACAAGGAAAACAATCAAAAGCACAGAACTATCTAGTCCGTGTAACGAATAAAACAACCAGACAAATGCTATGAACCTATCCCACAGATGAGAATCTAAACACACAAAATAAATATAAGGAACCATATCCAACATGTCACTGTTGCGGCATATAACCCGATCTACACATGATACCGTCTCAGCGCGCAACCCGATCCAAACATCATACCCATGGCGGCTGTCCATACACAAAGAAAACTAAGGGAATAGTCATCGAGCCAAAATGCTCATACCCATTAAAGATACGTACATCAACCACAAGAACACCAAGTTCATAAACATAACCCTAAGGAGACAGATAGCGTCATCCCAAGAGCTATATCGCTCGTATAACACCACCGGCTACACAGGATCACAACACACGTGTGAATAACCAAGCTATCGTACAACCCACATGGAATAAAAGAGTAACACATGAAATAGACGAGGACGGGGATAACATCCACCACGGCGGAAGACTCATCCATAAGCAATGCTATGCTGAATAAGCATATCTGATATGGTGTAGAATATACATTCATATTAGGTCTATCAACGGACCTCAAGGCCGATTCCAATCATCCCAAAATAGGTCAATAACCTTCCAAAGGTCCACAATGACCCCATCCATGACACATACAATCAACCGTCCAATCCGTAACAAACTTCCACCATCCGAAACCAAAGGAATAGAGCGTCTCTCAGACATAAACTCTCTAATCATCGATGGTACCATAATCTTCATACCTGATTTCAATCTCTACTACTTAAATGACTAACGTGTCACACTTACACAATCATCCCGTGGGGGATACTCTCATAACCTTCCACACCAGGTTGCAAAATTTGCACATCCAGGGCTACCAACCATACTATTTCTATAATACAAATCAAGGATCCGCAAATCAACACACAATGCCTCTTCTACCGAACAACATTCTCCGATGATACTAACATAGCGCCAGCATACTCTAAGAATCTGTAACCTTCCCGCCCCTCCGAGCTTGGGACGTCCCTGTCAAAATTGAACTGCAACCTTGATCCTTCAATTCAAATTCAACACCGCTCACTACACCTATCATACCATTACGTGAGAGTGCAAGAACCCCATCATAAATACTGAACCATCGGTGGAATAAACACTTCATTGGATAGAACCCTTTCGCTTAACTCATTTCAGGAGAAAGAACCGCAACATGCAACCAACTTCCCATAACCATAGAAGACACAAACCTTAAATCGTGGTTGAAACCGTCATAACCTCTTCAGGACCCGTTTGCACATACCCAAACCATCAGGATTGAATCCCTTCAAATCAACCAAATCATGGAGACTGCTAAGCCCACAAGTATAGCCATGAAATACCCGTATAGCCTTATCACACCGAAGGAACCGATCATTTCCTTTTCCATGTCGATCCAAACCACTGCTAAACTGTTTCAACTCCTCAATTTTCTCTCAACTTACCTTCTGAATCAGTACCTCTCCTTTCCAGCACACTATGGACCTCAATCAACACTCCTCCCCGAGTGACCCCAAACCGCAAGACCATATTTCCTCAATACCCATAAGTTACTTTATACTCTCCTCATGTGCCCAATAGGATCTCCAACTGATACACCCATTCTGAGAAGATCTTTTGCGAATCCAAAGTTGTTTCTTCCATATTTCTAACACCATACCGTAGACCCAGTGAGATTCATAGAAATATTCCAAGTCTCCTTTATACTCTGCTGCAAAAATAAATTCCTTAGCCACACGATTAACTCGAAAATCCTTAGACTTCATACTTTTATCCTAGAACCCACTGGAATCATTATTGGGAGTCGCCCACTCTAAATTGGTCTCGATTATATAACCAAACAACTAGAGCTCTGCTAGCACACGAATCCTCCAAAAAAGCAATTGAATGAATCTTTTCCCTCGCACATCTCATTCACACAGAGATATCCAATCTTAGTCATTCCATAACCTTTTCAATAAGGTGAAACGTGGCACACATCCATCAAATTCCTTCCTTGAATTACTCTTGATGTTCCCTTTCTCAGTCTTAACTAATCCAGCAACATACCAATAACTATAAACTGCAAGAACATATAATCACGTGACCTAATCATCGACGGTAGGCTCCCCCACTTGGATTTAAGCCACAATCGCAAAATCCAAGGATCCACAATGACTTCTCCTCCTAGCTACCTTGATATACAATTACTCATCCAACTCTCTCGCAAGCTCTTGTTGTACTAGTCATAATACACCGCAAATTAGCAGCCCTAAATGCACACTCAACCTCCTAATAGTCGCACCATCTTCTTCATGCGATCCAAGCCCAAATCATAGTACATGCCTCCAGTTGGATAGAAAGTATAACTCTTCATAGGAACTTCATAAGGAATCACGCAACCCTTAACCTCCTTACAGGAGATAGCCCACCTGTGTAATTCCATATCGACATCTTCAAACGACATTGCCCTGGTTACAACCACCACGAAATCAGTAAATCCTCTTGAGCCCACACTTTTCCCCCAGCAATAAGAGTCCACTCATTTCCATTTACATAAACTGAAGGTCGAATAATGCGTTCAACATTCAAAGCTATGTTGCATCCCAAAACGATAATTGAACGTTCTTGTTCCTCTACATTTCCAAGAAAATTCTTTTCGTCATATCGAACTTCCTGCGCACATAAGCCACCACCTCAAATGAAATACCCAGACTTAGTCATTTGTCCACCATGACCCAAATTGATCTAAGCTTTCTCAAAGCATGTGGCTGTCCTACCATAAAATACATGCGATATGCTACCACCCCCACTCTGGTTCAACCATCTTCCCATGCAAACTACTTGATCTCTACTACTCGCACTTGACCTGCTAACAATTCAACCACCGCGAGACATATCCCATCATGTCCTTTCTCATTATCCGACACCAATCATGTCGTCCCAATCACGATCCACCTCCTAGCACCCAAACAAATAGGTTTCCATCGACTCTATGCCTCATTAAGATCATCTTCCTTAAGCCATCCATACTAGAAATGTCGATCCGACCCTGAAGTCGCGATACACTGGCATCTCAGATAATCACTTCTTAGGTACCACTCCGCAACGCCGTGTCCCAAAGGTAAACAAATGAAGACCATCATGCTGACAAGCCTTAATGCGTGCAAACAAGGACGACAACACCACAACATAAACATGATTCCACTAAGTTTGAAAATACTCAATCTCACAACCCCGTCAACCAATGCATGAATATCTATAGTCCAATTGCCTCTCCTCTACTGGAATTAAATGTCGAATCTCCCAATCATGAACCGAATAATCCTCCTCCCGAATCATTCACGGCCGCAACACATAGGTAGGAACCCTACCACTTACACCAGTACTGCGCGATAACAATGCATAAATATAATAATACACTGTATAATTTCTAATACAATATTTGTCTGAAATATAAAATAGACAAGATATGATAAATGAATAAGATAGGGACTCCGTGTGCTGCGGATCGTAACATGGAATGCAGCTCACCACAATTCTACTCAGCAGTTGCGCCTATGCACCAAGATGACCACCAAATGTACATGTCTCAGTACATGCACAATCAGTGCAAAACTGTAACATGATTACGTAAATCAATGCATACCTAGTAAGTATCTAGTCTAACCCCGAAGAAGTGGTAATGAGGGGTCGACATTGACACTTACTAGTTGTCCAATAAAATAAATATAATAAAAGTAGACAAGTATGAAGCATGGCTTGTAAAAAGGTGAGATCAGATAAATGTACATAACACGATCTTTAACAAAAGAATAAACACGAGGTCCTCAATAATCGGATACTACCTTGAATGGAATACATAATGGTCAACACCAAATAAAACGTCACATCTCAAGTCAGGAAAACTCACAGGTGAACCAACTCCTTATCAATTTTATGCATGATTCTGTCGAGGCGAGCGGCCCGATCCCATTAGAGTAATGGCATGATTTTCTGGCGTCGTGTACGGTCCGATCCCATAGTAATTCTGCTGAGGCTTTCAGCCAGGTCCCATAATAATCGTGTACACTACTGAGGGTTAACCGGCACGAACCATAGATGCATCTCATAATACTGTTGAGGTCGTACGACCGGATCCATAATAGAATTATTGAGGCGTTCAGCCCGATCCCATAGGAATAATGAAACTTGACGAGTCACTAACCCCACTCACGAATATATGTGTGAGTTATAATATTTAAGAAGCTTTTCGGACAAATTTCATACAACGAGGGAGAAGTACGTAAAAGGAAGTACAATTTCTACTGCTAATCAAGTAGCTCGCCAAATATCTAAAATAGCAATTCTAATACTTTATGCAAGTCTAGTATCAGGAAAAAATGTAAATTAAAACATTTAAACTGGCAAGAATAACTCCAATATTTCAATTAAAGTATTGCGTGAGTCCAAGTCTACCCGAACCTAATCAAGAATTCTAGCATACTTATGGACACTCGTCACCTCATACGTGCGTAGCTCCCACAACATGTAGCACATAACAAATATAATACCTACGGGATAAATTCTCCCTCACAAGATTAGACAGAAAACTTACTTTGCTCTGAAATCCGAAAACCGGTTCGAATGCCTCTCTAACTCCTCCAACCAATGCTAAACAATCCAAAACTAGTCAAACAACATACAAACCAATCAAAGTATACTCAAAAGCTCGTAATTTAACAATTTATAATAAGTTTCAACTCCACACGAAAGGCCAACAAAGTCAACTCCCAGACCCACATGCCCGAATTCCAAAAATATTCAAAAATAAACATTACCCATAGAACAATTAAGTCAAATATATAATTTATTCCCAATTCCATATCTAATTTTGTGATCAAAATCTGAAATTACTATTTTCTAGGTTTTCTTCCAAAATCCCACAATTTCTATCAATTTTAATGTTAAAATCCGTATATAATCCATGTATGTAACTCCCAATGAGTAGGAATCACTTACCTCATGATAGATGAAAACAGTGACTCCAAAATTGCCCCAAAATCGGCTCCAATGTGAGAAAGAGATAAAAATAAACCAAGTCCTATTTGCAACCTTATATTCTGCCCGAATGACCCTTCTTCGCGGTCGCAGAAACCTCCTTGCAATCGCGAAGGCTAACCAGCCTCGCCCATGAAATCACTCTACGTGAACGCGAGGGAGCTCTCGCGATCACAAAGCTCAGCATGCCCAAGCCTTTGCGAACGCAAGCACAGCTTCGCGAACGCGAAGGTCAAAACCTTAAGCCTCGAAAAATCCCTTACACGATCGTGACCAAGCCACGCGATCGTGATGAACAACCTTCCAAACCCAGGCCAGCGCCACTGACATATCGCATTCATGACCTCACCACGTGAAGGCGAAGAACAACCTGGTCAACCTCCGTGACTGCGACCCCCTTTACGCGATCGCAAGGAACAAAGTATTCACAAGTTAACCCTTTACAATCACGACCCTTAATCCGCAATTGCGATAAATACCAAAACACCAGAAACCAACAGCTGCAAACATAGAGAAATGATCTGAAACCATCCCGAAACATACATGAGGCTCTCGGGACCTCGTCCAATCACACAAACAAGTCCCAATACCTTATTCAAACTTATCCAAAATCTTGAAACACCACGAATACCATCAAAACCACAAACAACGATCAAAATACTCTTTTAACTTTCAAATCTTCAAACTTCGCCGAATGCGTATGATCACACTTAGACATGCCGGATCACGACCAAACTTCACACATGAGTTCTAATCCATAAAATGAAACTATCCAAGGTCTCGGAACACCGCTCGGACTCCGATTACACAAATGCACACTCCAAGTCAAACTTAGCAAATTTCAAAACCTTCAAAATGCAAACTTTAGATAATAAGTGCTGAAATGCTCCCGGACCATCCGATACTCCACCCGAACATACGACCAAGTACAAAATCACCTTATGGACCTATAGGAACCTTCAAATCCTGATTCCGAGATCATTTACTCAAAAGCCAAACCCTGGGTCAACTCTTCCAACTTAAAATTTTCTGAATTGAGAATTATCCTTCCAAATCAACTCTGAACTGCTTGTAAATCAAAATCGACTACACGTGCAAGTCATGATACATAAGGTGAAGCTACTCAGGATCTCGAACCACCGAACGATAAGCTAGAGCTCAAAATTACCGGTCAGGTCGTTACATCTTTTGTTTTGCAATAAGGTTATTCAATATTTGGCCACTCCTCAGAGACACCATATTTATTGTTTCTTTTTTACTCTTTTTGGTATCAACGTGAAGAGTTCCTGGAGCCCTCTCAGATAACATATTAGAAACTTGTCCCACTTGCCTCTCTAAGTTTCGAATGGTTGTGCCATGAGTTTCAAGCCTCGCATATGTCTTAATAATGAAGGCCTTCATTAGATCTTCTATGCCAGACTAACTGGACTGTTGAGGCTGATATTGCTGCCTCTACTGATTTAGAAAACTTGAAGCTCCTTGTCCCTGGGGTCTTGGATTAATTTGTTGCCATGTATTAAAACTACAACCACGTAAACTACACAAAAATCTGGGGTGCCTCTGGCACATAGAGTTGAAACTGTTTCCTCCTTGATAGTTTCCTCAGTCAAATTTTCCCACAACATTTACCAACTCATTTGCAGTTGAGGCCTAACACTCATGTGTTGGGTGACCCATCCCACAAAAATCACAAACTGATAGTGGATGACTTTGGACCTTAGCTATGGTCAACTTTCTGATCTCTTTTGTCATTGAATCAAATTGATCCTGCATTGAGATATTGGATTGCACCTAATTATCCCAACTACTTTTCTTCTTTCAATTCATTCCGCAAGCCATTGGTTTGCATCTTCAGATAGGTCATCAAGAATTGCAACTGTTACGCCCAATCTTGGGGAGGCATGGCTGGCACCTGTTGTCGTACTAGCCCGAGTGGACCACTCTGTAACTCATGATCATTCAACGAAAACTAGAACTTACATAGTCTAACTCGGATGAACTCATTCTTTCTATAACTGCCAACATGGCCACAACTCGTAATGTATAACTATAAGTGGGCGAACACTGTATCAGCTAGCCATCATACTCTAAACATGAATACACACATGCCATCAAGGCCTCTGACATACTATACATAATGAACTTGTGTCTACAAAGTCTCTAAGAGTATTTGACATCGAAACATGGTTGGGACAGGGTCCCAGCCTACCCATAAGTCTATAGCAAAACTCTGGCATGATGGCTCATAAACTCAGCTGCACTCCAAATGAAATAGAGTCTTATCGATCCTTCATTGAATGCTAACCTCGTCTACTATGAGGGCTCGCCAAACTGATTACCTACACCTGCAGGCATGAATATAGTGTCCACAACAAAAAGGATGTCAATACAAATAATATACCAAGTATGTAAGGCAGAACTGAAAGATAATAACAATTCAATACTAATGAGAGAGATATAAAAATCAACCTGAACCTCTGAAGTGCCACTAAGGTCCACGATCTGCATACTAATTATACTTAAATAGTTAATGACTCTCTTCGGGACTATTATCCATATCATAACATGACTGCCCAACTGATAAGTGGTAACTGCCCGACCGATCGTACCGCGGTAGTAAATGCATGACTGCTCGACCGGTCGTAGCTCGGTGGTAAATGCATAATTGCCCGACCGCGCGTAACTCGATGGTAAATGCATGACTACCTGATCGGCCATAGCTCGGTGGTAAATAAAGATGGAAGACTTCCAAACTGGTCATAGCTCGGTGGTAAATGAATATGCATAACTGCCCAACCGGCCGTAGCTCGGTAGTAAATGAAGATGCATATAATATATTCATTGTATGCCACAATAGAGACTTAGGAACATACTTAGACATGCTTTAAATTACATTTTATAGGAATGAATAACATAGACATCGTTAACTATTAAGAGTAGAACCATTTATGGAATAACATTACTTTTACATTTCGTTACATAGATCATGCCAAAAGAAGGAAGGATTAGCCGTAACATACCTAAACAACGAAGCTAAAACTATTGCACAAGTCCTATCACCTCTTACAGATGGTAATTTATATCATACAAAGGATTGGTATCAATATCGACTTCACATTCTATAGCGAAGTTCATTTAGTCATTTTATCGAACTACTTATGTACATAACTTCGTAGGGTTGTTTATAGATCGAATTGAACATGTTTTAGCACAATCATCTTCATCTTCACTTCTCCTCATCCCAACCATAATATATCTATACCTTTACAATTCTATTTGGTATCTTAAATCATGTAAAAACAACACATACAATATAGTTATAATTAACTAAAATACGAGTTGGACTTTTCCACCGACTTTGTGGGTCCCAAGGGAGCTGCTTGCGTAATCTCGCAAAAATATGAATATCTCTCTGTTCTAATGTCGTATCGATGAACGGTTTAATATGTTGAAAACTAGAGTCTTTGATATTCAATTTTATTGGTTGACCACCTTGTAATTCTTATTATATTGATAGAAAAGCCCTTCTACATTTGACCTAATATTTAGCACATTTATGAACGTAGCTTGTGATGACCTTTTGTTGACTTTTGTTTCACAACTCGCTTGACCCTAAGAATCAACACACAAAAATCATACAACTAAAATACCTCATAAAATCACCTTCTTATTATGTTAAGCACCCTAGTATCACCCCAAAATATACGGGTTTCCCAACTTGCCGATTTTTGACGAAATATATTTTCTTTGATTCGTTTAGCTTCTAACCTTACAACACTCTTGGTACTTGCAGTTCATGATCTTAAATATTTGTAACCTCCAAGATAACATGACTAACTTACTTTATGTTTTTCAAATATGATCTCATTTTCGAGCTTACATCAATTGACTTACGATGTACTTTTATGTACTAAAATATGGGGTGTAACAGCAACAATCTTCTCAGGGGTATTCTTCATAAGGGGACCTCCAACTGCATTGCTAAGAGTACTCCTAGAGGTAGGTGTTAGTCCATCCTAATAATCTTTGAGTTGGATGCACAATTCAATTCCATTATACTGACATTTTTTGACTAACTCCTTGAACCTCTACTATGCCTCAAAACCTATTTCTATGTCCTTCTAGCAAAAGTTTTGGATCTCTCTTCTAAAATTACCCGTTTTGGCTGATGAGATGTATTTGTCGAGGAACTTTTTAGTCATCTATTCCCATGTCCTGATAGACCCTGCTGCAAGCTTCGCAGCCAGTGCTTTATTTCATCCTTCAACTAAAAGGTGAATGCCCTTAAATAAACCGCATCTTTTGACATTCCGTTGTACTGAAAGGTGTTCATGATTTCCTCAAAATCCATCAGATGAGTGTTTGGATCTTCATTCACCTTACCTCTGAAGACACAACTATATTTGATAGTTTGCAGAAGACTTTGCTTAAGTTCATTATTGTTCGCTGCAATAGGTGGAGGCCTCATACTTAATAATCCCTGATTGTATACTGCCCTAGCATATTCTCCCAATGATCGACTAGGCCTGGGTCCAACATTCTACATTTCATCTTCCGCAAGAGGCCGGTTCCGATTAAATCTCTGTCCTCCGTCCCTATCAACGGTTCCATCATCTCTTAGAGCTGCTTCAGCAACTGTTCGTGCGGTTGCTTCTTGTCGATGGGCTTCTTCCCTTGCATCTAAATCAACTCCCATCATCACCGTCCTTTGCCATGTGTTCTTTGGTTGAAGACTGACCCAAGATATTTTCGATGAGTCCTCTTTCTTTTCTCAGCAGCCACATGTGTTTCTCCAACCCTTGTTCGTAAGGTATCACTTCCTTTGAAGAAGATTGAGTCATACACCAGAGAAATTAAGCTTGTTACCTGCACAAATGTGAGAAAACGTGAATACAAAAAAATAAAAATAGGTTCCTGAATTAGGACCCAAAACTATTTTGAACACTATTGATTGCCAATCCCCAGCAACGGAGCCAAAATTTGGCGACTACAAAATGAAACCAGAAAAATAATGCTCGCTAGCCAAAGATAGTATAGTTTAATTATCGTCTCCACATGGATTGTATTTATACAATGTTCTAGTAATTTCAAGTTAACTACTATCCAAGATGATTAATACTTTAACTGAAATGATTATGAACTAAAACTAACTATTAAAATTAAAGCAATTATGAATTGATCATGGAAATACAAGAGATGAGCAATATAGAAATAATCAATGGGAGAAATAAGTGTAGTGACAATATAGGTGCGAGGTAGCTATTCGGGATCTAACTCTAGTTAAATTCACTTCTAATGTTCTAACTATTCTCACGAATTCACTCGATGATCAGTTCAATCGTATAGCCAAGAATCCTCTCATGATTAAATCTGAACTCCATGAGGTAAACTAATATAGAACAATGTAAAGGTATGCAAGAATACGTTAATGGACTAGTCTTTAGAAAAACTTCTCTCGAATATTCTACTAACTTGATTTATTCAACAATTCAAAAATCTCTTTCGATTACTTAGAAGAATTACTAAATTAAACCAAAACAAAATAAGGTAAAGATAATCATCCAATATATTCCTCGTTCAATTAAAAAATTCGGCGAACAAAATTACAATCAATTCAAAGCTCCATAAATGAATTCATGCAATTAACTAGAGTTATAATCGACAAATATCAATCAAAGTACCACATCCGTCAAACCCTAAAGTAAACTACTCTATAATCATGGAGAAAGTCATCACAAATAAAGTTGAGTAAGAAAACATTAATTCAATCCACACTCGGGGGTTAAGTTGAGGAAAGAATGATGAATCCTTGTGCTTTAGAGTCTCCAATATTCTTTCATTCTTCTGTAGTTCAAAAGTCCTCTAAAAACTATATTTTTGGTGTATTTATATCATGTAAAAGAGGGTCCGAAAGGAACTACCCTTTCCAAGCTGAAGTGGAAAAACTGGACAGCGAAGATACACTAGCGCGCCATGCCGCGCCACGCCCCATGCGGCACGGTAGTGCATCTTTTCCAAAGTGGAATTTTTTCTCAGTTTTTCACATCGAGACTTGGTCCTTGAACCCTGAACACATTTTCGGTTCAATTTCTTGGGTTTTTACTCAGACTTCAAAGCTCCAAACCATCCCATTTAGCTCCAAATTTGCTTCTTAACACGTAATCATCTCTAACAAGGCATAATACACGTAATAAGTACAAAGTACTATCAACTAGGCTCAAACGCGATTAAAGTACAGTAATTAGGGTGCGACTAAAAATATGAGTTCCTAGCCTACCATCAACTTTTATTCAAAACACTTCTTATACATAATTACGTAATTATCTCAAAAATATCCCAAGAAGAATACAAACCCCACCAACATGCACAAGATGTGAGGCAAAAATATGCTAAATATATGTAGTGTTAGCCAAATACACCTCACTTTTCAATTCCTCTTCCATGCTTTCTGCACTTCCTTCCAAAACCTTCTCTCCAATTTTGTTGTGTATCTATCCATTTGATTGACTCTTGAGTGAGACAAAATGTAATTATTTGATGTAGCAACCTTTGACTTTATAAAATGCAAAATAATAATAATGATAATAACAATAACAATAATAGTAATAGTAATAATAGTAATAGTAGTAATAGTAGTAGTAGTAGTAATAATAATAATAATAATAATAATAATAATAATAATAAGCAAGTAGTTAAAGGTTAATGTAACGACCCGGCCGGTCGTTTTGAGTATTTTTGTCATGTTTTCCATATTTGATTCTTTACATATGGGTATTTATGGTTACGTGACTTGCAGGGTTGATTGGTGTGATTTTGGGAGAGTTTTGGATTGATTTGGGACACTTAGTCCATTGGTTGGAGGCTTAAGTTGTAATAGTTGACCGGAGTTTGACTTTTGTGTAGACAACTCCGGAATGGTATTTCGACGATTCCAATAGCTTTATACGGTAATTTTAGACTTAGGCATATGTCCGGATGTATATTTGGAGGTTCCTATGTTGTTTTTGACTTGAATTAGCGAAAGTTGGAAAGTTTAAGGTTTGGAATGTTGATAGGTTTGACCGACAGTTAACGTTGTTGATGTCGGTTTTGAATTGCGGTTCCGGGAGTGGGTATAGGTCCGCTGTGTCATTTGGGACATGCATGTAAAATTTTAGGTCATTCTATGTTGATTTGATATGGTTCGGCATGCATTTTGGGATGTTGAAAGTTCATTAGTTCATTAAGCTTGAATTGATGTGTGATTCGTATTAATATTGTTAGTTGTGATTTGAGGCCTCGACTAGGTTCGTGTTATGTTTTGGGATTGGTTAGTGTACTTGGACCGGGTCCCGGGGGCCTCGGGTGAGTTTCGGATGAGCTTCAGATCATTTGAGGTTGTTTGGGGTGATCAGATCTGGTGCGAGTCTGGAGAAGCAGACAACGGGTCGCAGATGTGGTGTTAGATCGAGCTCTGGGAATTTTGGAGATGCAGTCATGTGTGCGCAGAAGCACGATTATAGAAGCGATCTTTGATCCGCATGAGAGGCGCCACAAGTGCGGCTATTGGTCCGCAAAAGCAGAATTATGGGACTTAAGTGGAGTCCGCATCTGCGAGGATATTTCCGCATATAAGGCATCGTAGAAGCGATTGCTGGACCACATAAGCGAAAAGGATGGGAAGAATATAACTTATATGAGTATTTAATTCCATTAATCACATTTTGATTTAGAGTGCTAGGTTTTGGGCAATTTTGTAGGAGATTTTCACGATTATGATTGGGGTAAGTGTTTTTTAGTCAGATTTGTTATTATTTCATGATTCTAACCTTGACCTTGATGTTTGATTGATGAATCTAGTTTTAGAAATTGGGGATCTTAGTAAATATATTTCTAGAACATAAAATGATGATTTGGAGACCGATTTGAGGTCGAAATTGGATGATATTTGTATAGTTGGACTGGTATCGGAACGGGTGTCAGAATTTATGTGTTTTGTCGGGTTCTAAGGTGCCAACCCGGGGTTGACTTCTTAAAAATATCAAACTTTTATTATTCGGAATCATTTTCTATGAATTTTATTTATGATATTAGATTATTTTGGCTATATTCGAGTCGTCCAGAGGTTGTTTCACGCTGGAGAGCTTCTTAGAGTATTGATTTAGCTTCTTTGAGGTAAGTATCTTGCCTAACATTGTGTGGAAAAAATACCCCATAGGTGTTAATCATTTATGATATGATAAATGACGTGTACATGATGTGACGTGCGTGTATACGAGTACTACATGTGATTTTGACCGGAATAGACCGTAGGCTATTAATATTCCGTAATGTGACAATGAACTTTATATGAAACTTGTGAGAGCACTTTATGACTATTTGATCATGATCATTTCATTGACTTAGCCTAAGTCATGCTTTATTTGTTGAACACTCCTCCGTTCTATGATATTTTGTTATGTCCTCATGCATGGTTGTTGAAAGTTGTGAACTTATACTTTAATGAAACTTTGGTACCATTGTTGTGATATTGTGGAACTTGGCATTATTGTTTCATGGCAACGTGGAACTTAAGGACATGTTGAGCGGATCGATTGGGGTATCAGCACGAGGTTTTTGCTGTGTGATTTTGTCTATTATTGTGCGCGTAGGGCGAAATAAGGGTGGAGTTATCTCGGGTTGCCCACTTTGCAAAATAAGGGTGGCTATTTGCGCATGTGGCGAAATAAGGTGGCTTATCATTTTTATGTGCACATGCAGCATATAAGGGTGGCATTTTGATGATGTTACGTGATATTTCGGGGTGTCTTCCTATTGTTCTGATTGTGTTGAGATAGGGTTATTATTCCATTCTCATAATTTTTTCTTAAAGCTTACATTTTACACTTACCTAAGTTAATGGTTGTATTTGACATTTCATCACATGCCTTGCCTCTATTTGATATTTTGTGATCAAACATGTGTTTTACTACACCAAGTTGTTATTACATATCCTAAAGAGATTGTGATTACTGTTTTCAATTATCAGTTTTCTTTGATATATTCATTGCATATATTATTTGTCTGGTGAGTATCAAATGACTTGTACCTCGTCACTACTCCACCAAGGTTAGTCTTGATACTTACTGGGTACTGATTATGGTGTACTCATACTACACTTCGGACCAGACTGATCGGCAATGAGGCATTTCATACACCAGAGGCTTCAAGGTATCCCTACATGATCCGACCGCAAGACTCGGAGTCACCCTCTTATCTCATTTCTACTATTTATGTATTTCCGACTATACTGTAATTTTGAGATGTTCCAGTGTATTCAGTTAGAGTTTGTGGTTTTGTACCACCTAGTTCTAGGAAGTTATGTTGAATATTGTCGCTTTGGCCTGTATTTACTACTATCTCCGCATTTATGTTAAATTATGTTTTCGTTATATCATGATTTATTGTTTTAAATAATTTTATGTAACCGACTTACCTAGTTTGGAGACTAGATGCCATCACGATCCTTAAGGTGGAATTTTGTGTCGTGACAAGTTGCTGTTAGAGCTCTAGGTTCTATGAGTCACGAGCAAATTTAGTAGAGTCTTGCAGATCGGTATGGAGACATCTGTACTTATCTTCGAGATGCTACCAAACTATTAGGAAATTTCGCTTCTTTCATTCCTTTTCGTGTGGATTTATTAATTTCGGAGCATGAGCTTTTGTCTTTCTATTCTCTCATAGGTGATGAGGACACGCACTAGTGAATCAGTTGAGCAGACACCCATGTCCCCTACTAGAGCCGTGAGAGTCCGGGGCCGAGGTAGTGGCCGAAGAGGGGAACATACTACAGCTAGAGCACCTGTCAAAGGAGCAGCTGAGGATCCACCAGTAGCTCCGGTTGGGGAGAATGCACCTAAGATGCATGTTACTACCTATGGGCTCCAGGAGACTTTGGCACATTTCCCGAGCATGTTCGGTACCTTGGCTCAGGCAGGATTGATCACAGTTGCACCAGCTACTTCTCAGGCTTGGGGAGGAGCTCAGACTCCCGCCGTCCGTACTCTAAAGCAGCAGGCCCATGTTGATTAGGTTTCGGGTGTTATGCTGGTACATCCCGTGATTGCGGTTCAGCTTGAGGTCAGGACAGTGGCATCCGAGGAGGAGCAGAAGATTCTTGAGATGTTGAAGAAGTATTTCCCCCCTACTTTCAACGTTGCAGCTTCTGAGGATGCACAAGGTTTTCTGGATTAGTGTCACTGTATGTTGTGCACTATGGGCATAGTTGAGGTTAGTGGGGTTGATCTTACTACCATCCAGCTTACGGGGTCAGCATACAGATGGTGGCAGGCTTATGAGGAGAGTAGGCCAGTTGGCGTAGCACCACTTACTTGGGCTCAATTTTCTAATCTGTTTTTGAAGGAGTTCATTCCACAGACCTTCAAGGATGTGTTGCACACAAAGTTTGAGCAATTGTGCTAGGGGACTACGACCGTGTCTGAGAACGCTAGGAGGTTCAGTAAGTTATCCCGTCATACACCTGCTTTGGTTTCTACAATTAGAGAGAGATTCCACAGAATTATCGAGGAGCTCACCTACAGCCTCAGATTTGGGATGGTAAGAGAGATGGAGACTGATACTCCATTCCATCAGGTTGTGGATATCGCTAGGAGGTTAGAGAGTATTCGTGGTCAGGAGAGGGAGGATAGGGAGGATAGGGAGGCTAAGAGGCCTCATGGTTCTTGAAGATTTTGGGGGCTCCTACTCCGGGGGCAAGATGCATCATGGCAGAGGTTTTATCAGTCGATCAGTTCACTCTGCTCTTCAGGTTACTCGTGGTGCTCTAGCTAGTCAGGGACCTCACGTTACTCATATGGGACATCGATCTTTCAGTGCACCTTCTACACGGGGTTCCTATAGCGGCTACTCTAGTCAACTGGGTCAGACTCAGTACCAGCAGCCATGCTTGCAGAGAGGTTGTTTTGAGTGTGGCGATACTAGGCACATTATGAAGGATTGTCCTAGACTTAGGAGGGGAGGATCTCCACAGGATACACAGGCTATGGTTGCTGCTCCAGTTGCTACTCTACCTGCACAGCCAGCTAGGGGTGCAGGACAGACGGGTAGAGATCATCCTAGAAGGTGAGGCCAGTCCCGTTGTTATGTTTTTCCTGGTAGGACTGAGGCTGTGGCATCAGACGCTATCATCATAAGTATTGTTCCGTTCTGTCATAGCGATGAATCAGTTTTATTTGACCTTGTTCCATTTATTCGTATGTGTCACCCTATTTTGCTTCATATTTAGATATGTCTCGTGATTCTTTGGATACCCATGTTTATGTGTCTACGCCTGTTGGGGATTCTATTATGGTAGATCTTGTCTATCGGTCGTGTTTGGTCACTATCAGGGTTAATGAGACCATGGTTGATCTTCTGCTACTTAATATGGTGGATTTTTACGTGATTTTGGGCATGGATTGGTTGTCACCATATCATGTTATTTTGGATTGTCATGCTAAGACCATGACATTGGCCATACCGGGGATACTGAGGTTAGAGTGGAGAGGTATATTAGGTCATGTTGCTAGTAGGGTGGTGTCCCTTTTGAAGGCACAATGGATGGTTGAGAAGGGGTGCTTGGCATATTTAGCCTTTGTGAGTGATGTCATTGCTGATACTCCTACTATTGAGTCAGTTTCGGTAGTGAGAGAGTTTCCAGACGTGTTTCGAGCAGACCTACTAGGCATGCCACCCGATAGGGATATTGATTTTGATATTGACTTGGTGACAGGCACTCATCCCATCTCTATTCCATCATATCGCATGGTACCAATGGAGCTGAAGGAATTAAAGGAACAACTTCAGAAGTTGCTTGATAATGGTTTCATCAGACCAAATGTCTCCCTTTGGGGTGCTCCAATTCTATTTGTGAAGAAGAAAGACGGCTCAATGAGGATGTGTATTGACTACAAGCAGCTTAACAAGGTTATAATCAAGAGCAAGTACCCACTACCGCACATTGATGATTTGTTCGATCAGCTTCAGGGTGCTAAGGTATTCTCGAAGATTAACTTGAGATTGGGGTACCATTAGTTGAAGATCCAGGCTTCAGATATTTTTGAAGACATCTTTCAAGACCCGTTATGGTCACTATGATTTTCTGGTAATGTCTTTTGGGCTGACCAATGCCCCAGGAGCCTTTATGCACTTGATGAATAGCATGTTCCAGCCGTATCTTGATTCCTTCTTCATTATATTCATTTATGATTTATTGGTATATTCTCGCAGCCGGGAGGATCATGAGCATCAATTGAGGATCGTGCTCCAGACTTTAAGGGAGAAGAAGCTATATGCTAAATTCACTAAGTGAGAATTTAGAGAATTTTGGCTTGATTCAGTGGCATTCTTGTTCCACATGGTATCCAGTAAGGGGATTAAGGTGGATCTGAAGAAGGTTGAGGCAATTCAGAGTTGGCCCATACCGTCTTCTACTACTGAGATTCGGACCGTCCTTGGATTGACTGGGTATTATCGTCATTTCGTGGAGGGTTTCTCATCCATTGCATCATCTTTGTATTACGCCCCAACCTCGAGGAGCGCGACCGATGCTCAACCGAGTGAACCCGGTCGAGCAAGCCTATTAAACCTTTCCTACCCGACTCATTCATAATCCAAAAAGGGATCGCATTACCATTTGTAAAACAGGGGAGAGATTAGTTATATAAATATATAAACGTTGCTAGTTCATTTTTCCTTATATACATTATGCCATAGTTGCATTTCCAAAATACAACTCGATCCAACGACCACCCCAACATACATACATGACCCACATAAACGTCTACGGAGCCCTCTAAGTGTACAAAAGAGCAACATGACAATGCAGGCAACAAGACCCCGGCTATACTTCAAAGTATGAAAACTTATACAAAAGGAGGTCTACATACCCCTGGGAGAAATGGGGCTCACCAAGAGTGCTGTGAGGAGAGAAAGAGGGCACCACTATCTGCGATCGGCACTATCTGCGATGGAACCACCTACATCCATTCAAAGATATAGCGCCCCCCAACAAAAAGGGATGTTAGTACTGTCGAATAGTACTAGTATGTAAGGAAAACATCAATCTTAGTAGAATGAACAATGAAACAAAGAGAAGGAAGTCATAATAATCAATAAGTACTTCATAGAAATACAAAGAAACACCAAGAAAGGATCACGTAGTTTCCAATTCAATCTTTCCATCTTTTGAGATTAATAATCTTTAGAGCCAAAGACACAACTCATAATGCCACCGTGTTGTTTTACACGGAGTCCGGTCTCGGCCCGATCGGCTAAGCCATCAAGTGAGACATATCCATATCCACCATGTAAATCAATAATTCCAACACAAATGCCACCATGTGTACAGCATGGCGTCCGATCTCGGCCCGATCGGCTAAGCCATCTCATTTGAGACATAACCTCTTTCAATTGTTCACTCAATTCACATTTCTTTCCCATCTTTCGTTACATGGCACAAACATCCTCATTTATTAAGTAGTTCTTGGAATTTGGGAACATTTTACAATTCAAGTCTTTTCCCTTTTTATGCGTTCAAATAACATCATCATCTATGTCGATAAGTACCATCACATAAGGCATTGCACTTATAAGGGAAGAAATTTGGAAAATCATAATAACGTTCTCAAGTAACATGATGACATGGTAAACATCTAAAACAATTAGGGAACATGAATCTTTCAACCCAACACAATACGGTAAACAATTCTGGTATGATTAAGTCGGAACTTACACCAATTATTCGGACACCAGGAGTTCGATTCTAAGAAGAAGAGAATTAGCCATACATACCTCCATTGCGCTTCTTTAGACTCTACAATTATCTGGAACCTTTAGCAACCTCAATCTATTTTAGCAATATACAAATTGGATCCAGAATTAGGAAAACGTTCATGGTTCTAGCTCACTTTTTTCCCACACTCTTTATCACATATGCATGCAAGATAAACCACCCTCATACCCATGAAGTATCACCCTGGTACCCCATTATAGCTATGTTTGAAATTAAGAGCTGGGGTGATGAAGCCTTACCTTTTAGGATGAAGAATTTGGTACTCTACTTGAATATTTCCAAAGCTTTGAGTGATGGTTGAAGATCAATTTGATGAAAAATTAGGCCCTCCCTCTAGAACCCTCTCTCTCACTCTAGAAATATCATAAATGAGCTTCAAAATAGACTAAAGGGGTGTTTTAACGGAATGGGGGTCAAGTTTTAAATTAAGAAAAAGTGTGCCCCGACATTGGTCTGCGGTCGCATATGCGACCGCATAAAGGTTATGCGGTCTGCAAAGTGACCACAGAAATGGCCCTCAGGGGCCTAAACTTTTGGCCCAGATATGCGACCAGTATGCGGTCCACATACTTGTTCTGCGGTCGCATAATGCACCGCAGAAGTCCCTTCGCAGAAACCCAAGAAGAATTATGCGACCAATATGCGAGCCACATAGTGATTATGCGGTCGCATAATCAACCGCAAAACTAACCTCAGATTGGCCAAACTTTCTGCTTCACTCTGCGGCCATTATGCGGTCTGCAGAGTGATTATACGGCCGCATAATGGGCTACAGAAATGCATTCATCTGCTAAACATTTTCCTCTAAGTCCGTAGGGTACTGTTCAATCCAAAAAGTCTGAACCGCGGCGAGCTTGAATGTTTACTATAGTAACGCAAGAATCTATCTTGGCACCACGAAACCTCGGGTTTTTGGTTAAAATTTTTATGGGTCCTTACACTTTGACTAGATTGACCCAGAATATTTCCCCATTCAGGTGGTCTAACGAGTGTGAGGAGAGCTTTCAGAAGCTTAAGATTGCCTTGACTACAGCTCTAGTTCTGGTTTTGCCTTCATCATCGGGTTCTTATACAGTCTATTATTATGCTTCGCGGATTGGCATTGGTTGTATGTTGAATCAGGAGGGTAGAGTGATTGCTTATGCTTCATGTTAGTTGAAGCCCTATGAGAATAACTACACAGTGCATGACTTGGAGTTGGTAGTCATTGTTCACATGGTGAAGATTTGGAGGCACTATCCCTATGTGTCTTGTGGGGTGTTCACGGATCACAGGAGTTTACACCATTTATTCAAGAAAGATCTGAACTTGAGGCAACATAGGTTGTTAGAGCTATTAAAAGACTATGATATCACCATTTTTTATCATCCCCGGAAGGCCAATGTGGTGGCCGATGCTTTGAGTTGGAAGGCTGAGAGCATGGGTAGTCTTGCTTTTATTTCAGTTTGGGAGAGACTGTTAGCTTTGGATATCAAGCTTTGGCCAATAGGTTTGTGAGATTTGATGTTTCGAAACCTAGCCGGGTTCTTATTCCCCACTTGCTTGTCTCTAAGGCACGTCAGTATGATGATCCCCATTTTCTTGTCCTTAAGGACACGGTGCATCACAATGATACCAATGAGGTGACTATTGGTGATGATAAAGTGTTGAGGATGCTTGTGTTCCGAATGTGGATGGGTTGCGTGAGTTGATACTTGAGGAGGCCCATAGTTTGCGGTATTCCATACATCTGGTGCCACAAAGATATACCAGGACTTGAGGTAGAACTATTTGTGGCAGAGGATGAAGAAGGATATTGTTGTTTATGTCGCTCAGTATTTGAACTATCATTACGTGAAGTACGAGCATCAGAGACCGGGTGGTTTGCTTCAGAGGCTTGATATTCTGGAGTGAAACTGGGAGCGTATCACTATAGATTTGGTAGTTAGAATCCACGGACCTTGACGAGATTCGCCATTGTGTGGGTTACTGTGGACAGACTGACCAAGTCTGTACACTTCATTAAAGTCATGACTACCTACTCCTCAGAGTAGATGGCTTGGATTTATATTCGGCAGATTGTTTGCCTTCATGGTGTGCTGGTGTCTATTATCTCGAATCGGGGCATGCAGTTCACATCGCATTTTTACAGAGCCTTGCAGCGAGAGTTTGACACACAGGTCGAGCTAATCATCCCCAGATGGACGAATAGTCCGAGCGCACTATTCATATTTTGGAGGAGATCTTACGTGCATCTGTCATTGATTTCGAGGGTTTATGGGATCAGTTTCTATCGCTCACAGAGTTTGCCTACAATAATAGCTATCAGTCGAGCATCCAGATGGCTCCTTACGAAGCCTTATGTGGGAGGCAATGTCGTTATCCGGTTGATTGGTTTGAGCATAGGGAGGCTAGGTTGTTGGGCACTGACTTGGTCTATGATGCCTTGAAGAAGGTGAAGTTGATTCAGGAGCAACTTCGTACGACAACAGAATAGTTATGCCCATTTGAGGGTTCGTGATGTGGCATTCATGATGGGCGATAGGGTTCTTCTCAGAGTTTCACCCATGAAGGGTGTGATGATATTCGGGAAGAAGGGCAAATTGAGCCCTCGATATATTGGCCCTTTTGAGATTCTTGAGAGAGTGTGTGAGGTATCTTACAGACTTGCATTGCCACCCAACTTATCGGGCATTCAGCCGGTATTCCATGTTTTCATGCTCCGGAAGTATTATGTTGATTCGTCACATATATTAGATTTCACCTCAGTGCAATTGGGCAAAGATTTGACCTATGTTGAGGAGCCGGTGGCTATTTTGGACAGGTAGGTCCGGAAGTTGATATCAAAGAACATTGCATCAGTGAAGGTTCGGTGGAGAGGTTAATTGCTCAAGGAGGTGACTTGGGAGTCCGAGCATGATATGTGGAGCCAATATCCTCACCTCTTTTTCACTTCAGGTATGTCTCTATACTCGTTCGAGGACGAACACTTATTTAAGAGGGGGAGAATGTAACGACCCGGACGATCGTTTTGAGTCTTTTAGCTTTGTTTTACCTGTTTGATGCTTTACATATGGTTATTTATGGTTACGTGACTTGCAGGGTTGATTGGTGTGATTTCGAGAGAGCTTTGGATTGATTTGGGACACTTAGTCCCTTGGTTGGAGGCTTAAGTTGTAAGAGTTGACCGGAGTTTGACTTTTATGTAGACAACTCCGGAATGGTGTTTCGATGATTCCAATAGCTTTATATAGTGATTTTTGGCTTAGGCGTATATCCTGATGTGGATTTTGAGGTTCTTAGTCTTTTGGGCTTGAATTGGCAAAAGTTGAAAAGTTGAAGGTTTTGAAGGTTGATATGTTTGATCTATGGTTGACTTTGTTGATATTGGGTTTGGATTGTGGTTTCGAAAGTTGGTATAGGTCCGTTATGTCATTTGGGACTTGCATGTAAAATTTGAGATCATTCCAAGTTGATTTGATATGGTTTGGCATGAGTTTTGGGACATTAAAAGTTCATTAGTTCATTAGGCTTGAATTGAGGTGTCATTGGTAGTTTTGATGTTTGTGTTATGTTTTGGGATTGGTTGGTGTTCTTGGACAGGGTCTCGGGGGCCTCGGGTGAGTTTCAGATAATTTAAGGTTGTTTGGAGTGCTTAGATCTGGTGCTTTCGCACATGTGACATTTGGTCCGCAGGTGTGAGTCTACAGAAGCGGACAACGGGCCGTCTATGCGGTGTTTGGTCGAGCTCTGGGAGTTCTGCAAATGCGGTCATGTGTGCAGAGAAGCGCAATCATAGAAGCATAATTGTGGGACATAAGTGGAATCTGCATCTCCAAGAATATTTTTGCAGATGTGGCGTCACAGATGCAGCGTCGCAGATGCGACTACTGGACAGTAGAAGCGAAAAGGCTGAGCAAGATATAACTTGGACGAGGGTTTAATTTCATTTATCACATTTTGACTTAGAGAGCTCGGGTTTAGGAGATTTTGGAGGAGATTTTCATGATTTGGATTGGGGTAAGTATTTTGGCTTGGATTTGTCATTATTTTATGATTCCAACCTCGATTTTGGTGTTTAATTGATGAATCTAGTTGTAGAAATTGGGGATCTTAGTGAAAACGTTTCTAGAACATAAATTAATGATTTGGAGGCCGATTTGAGGTCGGAATTGGATGATATTGGTATGGTTAGACTCGTACCGAAATGGGTGTTCTACATTTCTGAGTTTTGTCGGGTTCAAGGGTGCAGGCCTAGGGTTAACTTTTGAGTTGAGGTTTTGATTTTCAAAAAAGATCGAAACTTTAGTATTCTGAATCGTTTCCTATGGCTTTTATTTATGATATTAAATTATTTTTCTAGATTCGAGCCGTCCGAAGGTTGTTTCACGCGGGAAGGGCTTCTTAGAGTATTGATTTAACTTTTTTGAGGTAAGTATGTTGCCTAACCTTGTGTGGGGAAATATCCCTTAGGTACTAGTCCTAATTATTAATTTCTATGATGTGATAAGTGACGTGTACATGATGCGACGAGCGTGTATACGGGTACTACATGTGATTTTGAACGGAATAGACAGTAGGCTATTAATATTCCTTAATGTGACAATGAACTTTATATGAAACTTGTGAGAGCACTTTATGACTATTTTATCATGATCATTTCATTGACTTAGCCTTAGTCATGCTTAGTTATTGAACACCCCTCCGTTCTATGATTTTTTGTCATGTCCTCATGCATGGTTGTTGAAAGTTGTGAACTTATAATTTAATGAAACTGTAACGACCCAATCGGTCATTTTGAGCTCTATCACGTCGTTCAGCGGTTTGAGGCCCTGAGTAGCTTCACTTCAGGTATTATGACTTGTACACGTGGTTGGAATTTAATTTCGGGAAGTTTGGAGTTGATTTGGAAAGCAAATTCTAATTTCTAAAGCTTTAAGTTGGAGGAATTGACTAAAGGGTGATCTTTGAGTAAACGACCTCGGAATTGGGATTTGAAGGTTCCAATAGGTTCTTATGATGATATTAGACTTGGGAGTATGTCCGGATTGGGTTTTGGATGATCCAGGAGCATTTCGGCGCCTATTGTAGAAGTTGGCTTTTTGGATGGATTACATAAATTTGGGATGAAGTGCATTTCAATGTTATCGATTTTTGTTTGGAATTCCGAGCCTAGAAATAGCTCCGTATGATGATTCTGGAGTTATGGGCATGTCTGGAAGTGGATTTAGAGGTCCGTAGGTCGTTTCGAGGTCATTTGGCGAAAAATGAAAATTTGAAGGTTTTTAAAAAGTTTGACCGGGAGTGGACTTTTTGATATCGAGGTCGGATTCCGATTCTGGGAGTTGGAGTAGGTCCGTAATGTCAATTATGACTTGTGTGCAAAATTTGAGGTCAATCGGACGTGATTTGATAGGTTTCGGCATCGAAAGTAGAAGTTTGAAGTTTCAAAGTTCATTAAGTTTGAATTGGAGGGTGATTCGTGTTCTCAGCATTGTTCGATCTGATTTAAAGGCTCGACTAAGTTTGTAATCCGTTTTGGGACGTGTTGGTATTATTGGTTGGGGTCCGAGGGCCTCGGTTGGATTCCGGATGGTTAACGGATCGAGTTTGGACTGGGAAGAAATGCTGAGGCTGCTGCCTTCTGGTGTAACCGCACCTGCGAGGTTAGGGCCGCAGGTGCGGAGCCGCAGAAGCGGCCATGAGGGTCGCAGGACCGATGCTAGGCGAGCCGGGCAGGAGCGTAGATGCGAGGGAATGTCCGCACCTGCAAAGGCGCGGATGCGGAAGGAAAGGCGCAGAAGCGGAAGCGGGCAGCTGGGGGCATCTCCTCAAAAGCAGAATATTTGCCGCACCTGCAGAACCGCAGAAGCGGCCAAGTGACCGCAGGTGCGAGAAGTCGCCAGGCAGAAGGGTTCTTTAAGAACGGGATTTGGCCCATTTTGTTTCATTTTCTCTTGGTTTGGGCGATATTTGGAGAACTTCAAAGGGGGATTTTCACTAAGAAACACAAGGTAAGTGATTCCCACTTATTATAAATCAAATACATGAGTTGTATAAGGATTTAAACATGAAAATTAATAGAAATTATGGGATTTTGAAGACAAACTTAGAAATTAGTATTTTTGGATTATGACCACGAATTTGGGCATGGAATTGGAAATAAATTATATATTTGAGTTCGTAAGGTCATGGGTAATAGTTATCTTCGAAAATTTAGGAATCCGGGTACGTGGGCCCGAGGGTGATTTTTATCAACTTTTCGAGCGGAGTTGGAAATTATTGTGAATTGAATTGTTATGAGTGTTAGAATATATATTTATGGACTTGCACCTTTATTGACTAGTTTTGGAGCGATGGGCATTGGTTTGAGTTGTTGGAAAGGCTTTGGAGCCGATTATGGAATTTCGGAGCGAGGTAAGTCTCCTTTCTAACCTTGTAAGAGGGAATTAACCCCATAGGTGAATTAATTCAATATGTGTTTATATTTGTGGGGGCTACGTATGCACGAGGTGACGAGAGTCCGTGCGTAGCTACTGATATGCTTATGTCCGGGTAGTCTAGGACCCAGATCATGTTATAATTGCGATGCTTGCATCCTACTTGTTAATTTAAACTGCTTAAATCATATTGAAACTTGGTAAAGGAACTTTAAAAGGCTAAACTCCATTCTTCTTGACCGTAAATGAGAATTTGCATTTCTTGAATAGTTGCCTTAATAAATCTTGAATTTGGTTGTTTTAAATTATATTTTCTCTTTTGTGGAGCGGGTCGAACGCCTCGGCAGGTTACATAGATCCATTTATGATTCGTGTCGTTCGACCCTCGGTAGTGCACAATTTAAATATTATGTTGGATCGGGCCGTACGACCTTGGCATGATTTGCGCATGATATATTTTTGGAATTTATAATAATTGATATTGCTTTCATTGGCCCGAGATACAAAAATATTAAATGACGAAAATAAAATTTGGAAATTTCTTATAAACAAAAGAATTGTTTACTTATTTCATGATATTGAGCTTACAGCCGTTCTGCGTAATCCATGTCTAATTATATCATTGATATTTTATTTATATCCCATAGTAAGTGTCGAAGTCGACTCCTCGTCATTACTTCTTCGAGGTTAGGCGGGATACTTACTGGGTACACGTTGATTTATGTACTCATACTACACTTGCTGCACATTTTTGTGCATGTTCATATATGTCTAGTGACCTTGTGGGCGCAGAGGCACGGTTATTGCGGAGATTTTGGTGAGCAGCATTCTACATTACGAGTCCGCAGCCAGCAGAGTCTCCTTCAGAATATTTATATTTCTCCAGTCCGAATTTGTATTCCGGACAGATATTGTATTTTATTTTGCATTTCTAGTTAAGGCTCATGCACTTGTGACACCGGGTTTTGGGGTGATTTGGATTGTCCTGTATTGAAATTGTTGTAAAATATTATTATTTACACTGTAGATTCCATCTTTTATTGTTTAATTGAAGAAAAATATGATTTCTAAAATGTTAAAAATGAGAACCAAATTATGTATTTATTTTTGGCTTGCCTGACAGCGGTGTCCGGCGCCATCACGACCCTTAATGGATTTTGGGTCGTGACAACATGGTATCTGAGCACTAGGTTCACTTAGGTCTCACGAGTCATGAGCAAGTCTAGTAAAGTCTTGTGGATCGGTACAGAGATGTCTGTACTTATCTTCGAGAGGCTACAAGATTGTTAGGAGCACTTCCCTTCTTGATTCCTAATCATGCGATTTGATTCCTTTGAGGCTTATGCCTTCATTCCTTTCCTATTCAGTCTTATGCGACGTGAAGTGCTTGTTATAAATTGGGAATCGAGGAATTTTAATGGTACTACAGATGTGGTGGAGGATGTTTCTCCCACCGTATTTGATTGGGCTATTGTCGTCGCCTTGCGGAAGGTCGTTTTCTCGTTTCAGCTTGGTATCAGTATTACCTATGGTTTTGAGATTTGGCATTGATTGTTATGATGATTCGTGCGTTGCTATCGCACAGTATTAGTGTAATGGTAGGATGTTTGTCTATGCGTCGAAGCAGTGAATGACTTGGAAGGAGGTTTACTCAGTGCTTGATTCAGAGATCCAATATTTTATTTTTGGTGAAAGAAAGGCTATCGGACTATGAATGTTCAGGTTTGGGTTGACGGAGTAACGAGACTTGGTATTTCGAGCATGGTGGAATTTTCATTTGTTATGTGGTGTCGTCGCCCTGGATTGAATGTGTGGAGTTTATCGGTGATATGGTCTTCATCAATTTGCCTTCGGGGCAGGGTAGTGTGAAATAGTATCGGGGAAGCGGCTGTCAGAGATCGCAGTGTGCGGTGGTTCAGGACTTAATCGGTGGTCTAGGTGTTGAGGGCTCAAGGAAGATGATCTTCAGGGAGGTTTAAAGTTGGTAGCGATCTATTGGTTCAAGTGCTACAGAGATAGATTTTAATTTAAGGCAACAACTGGGCAGCAAAAGATGAGGAAGGACATGTGGGAGGTGTCTTGCGGTGGTTAAATTTCTAGAAGGTCAAGTGTAAGAAACAGAAGTCGGGTAGTTGCTTAAAGGAGAGGGTTTGACCAAAGTGGGATAGCGGCAGAGTAGCAGATAGGTTCGGTAGTAGGATAACTACACGCGTTGAGGAAAGTTTAGAGTGATTTGGAACTCATGGTGGACAGTGACTAAGTCTACGAATTTAATTTGGAATATTGGCTGCTATACGGAGAAGGGTTGGATAAGGTAGAAAGGAGTTGTATGGTATGAAGAAGGATACAACACGACTTTGGATTGGAATGTATTGTCGCCTCTTTAGTTGATGTCCATGAGGGGTGGACGGACTTGTACAGCTGGTGAACGAGCACGGGCTAAGGATGGTTTATTGGTTTCCTGGTAATTGTACTCGGTGTAACATTGTTGGAAGATGTCGGCATGGAATTTCCACAGGTGGGTTATTTCCGCCGAGCAGGTTAACTGTTGCGTGGTGTTGATGAAGCTTCTACAAAGAAGTTTATTGGCTATCCGGTAAGAGGTCGAATATGTAAATGTGGCTAGTGATTCAGAGCGTTCATGAAATGGTTAACAAGAAGATTTCGAGGAATTTGGCGGGTGGATTGAGCGAGGTCATGTCAGTAAGGAAGAATGGATCTTGGTAGGTTCTAGGGTCATGTAATGGTAGCTTCAAGCTTAAGTGGGAGAGCCCCACCGCCTACGATCAGATTGCATGGCTGTCTACTTGTGAGGTTTCTAGTTATCAGCATATTGGTGGGTTGTTACGACTAAGGAAAGAGAACATCAGTGGTGATTTGAGCCAAGGATTTGAGGAATGTGTGCTACAATTGTCCTTATCGATTCATGTTCAGGATTTGGGAAGGCTCAAAGTTTATGCTTCGTGTAGATGTGATGTACAAGGAAAGGAATTCAGCCGGTTACTTCTTTGAGAGGGTGTTCATGTGCTAGCAGGGCCTTGGAGTTTGATCATAATTAGGAACAAGTCTGAGTGGGTGACTATCAACAATGGTTCTAGTGGGTTCAAAGTATGGTGCCTAAGGATTTCGAGCCAGTAGTATGATTAAGTATTGAGCTTTTGCAGTGGATTATGAAAAGTGGCTTAGAGTGTTCTATGTTATCTTCGGTCTGCAGTGTGACATTGGAGGAATGGGAGAAAATAACTTCGGATTCATAGAGGGATTTTCAGAATGGGTGTGCCAGTTGAAGATGCGAATATGCGCATAAGGAGGGTATGAGATGGTTCGTGGGTTTTGGAGACAACGTGGTCTCGTGAAATAAGGTCACTCAGGATGAGTGCGTATTTGGGTCTATGGTGTTTTGAATGGAGCTATTATTATTTCTAGGGCAAGTCCCGAGTAAATTAGAAGAAGTGGCTCAGTTGGTAATGGTTGAATCAGCATGGTTATGGCAGTGACCAGTTTCTCCAGCATGAAGTTATACATGTGGTTTGTAGTTGTACACTTGGCCTTGAGCGCCACCACAACTTGGTTGATTTGGGAGGTATTTGATTCATATGGCTTTGTTGTGTAAAGGGATTTCCGGAAGAGTTATGGCAGTTTATATCACGACATGAGGTTATATGCGGTTTGGGAATTTAGTTGCATGTTGCATTGGTTCTTCTGAAATGAGCTAAGTAAAAGGTTTCTATATAATGAAGTGTTTATCGTATTAGTGGATCAGGGTTATTATGGAATTCTGGTATTCTCATATATTGGCATGTTAGGTGCAGTGAGTGACATGGGGAATTGGAAGCTCAGGAGCAAGGTTGCGGTTCGGTGATGACAAAAATGTCACGAGCTCGGATGATCAGGAAAGAATTCAGATGGTTAGAATCAGCGGGTAATGTCTTTAGCGTCACCTGAGATCGGTGTCCTGTGTAAGAGGCTTTGTGTACTGATTTGCGGCTTCTTGATTTGCTTTACAACATTAGTGTGGCCGGTGGTATGGATGTGCAGACTTGTTTCCTGGTGCGGAAGGTTGTGGGAGCGTATTCCACGGGAATATTGTATAAGTGTAACATGTAGTCACTTGATTGATTAAAGATTGAAACCAAGTATGGAGATTTTAGTACTATCATTGATGTGAGAGTTTAGGCATGAAAGGCGCTCTATTCGGTTGATTATGAATTGTGGAAGTTTGTTCCGGATTTGACGGTTGTTCTTGTATGTCATAGGAAAAAAGTCATTGTGGATCCTTAAGAGGGTATTTACCCAAGAATGGTATGATCAGAATCGGTTTGGGATCCGTTGATGGGTCAAAATGTGGATGTGTACTCTACACTAGCCTGGGTGTGTTCATTCAACATAGCATTCCTAATGGATGAGTATTCGGGTGTTGGATGTTAATTTCGTCATCAGCTACTTCATGTAATACTCTATTGTGCTGTGTGGGTTGTAAGAGGGCTTGATTATTTGTACAATATGTTGAGGTCCCATGTAGCGGTGGTGTTATGTGAGCGGGATGGATTTGGAGATGCAGATCTTATATCGCACCTTAGTTGTGCTTGAGTTTTATAGTGTATGATGCTACCCGTCTCCTCGGGATTTGTATTATGCACTTGGCATGCTTATGGTTGATATTCGGGCATTTCGTAAGGTATAAAGACTTCTGGCTTGATGGGTATTTCCCCATTTATTACTATGTGCCGATCAGGTGGCACGCCTCCACGGAGATATTGTTTGGATCGGGTTGCACGCCGCAATGGGTATCATGGTTGGATCAGTTTGCACGCCACAATGGTGTCATGCGTGGATCGGTTTGCACACCGCAACAGTGTGAGGTTGAGTACAGTTCCCTATACCTATTCTTGTGTGTTTTGCTTCTCATTTTCTGAGGAAGGTTCATAACATCTTTTTGGTTGTTTAATTAGTCACGTGGGTTGAGAAGTTCTTTCCGAAGTTCATTTTTCCTTATGTATCACATGCGAGTTTGTGGTTTGTTGGCACATGGTGGCATCATATGAGACCTTTGGTAGTGTTTGTGGTGGCTTATTGCCGGAACATCTTATACTGGGTGAGACAAGATTATTGGACATGGGATTAGTGCGATCGGATTATATAAGGCATATTAAAAAGCAAATATTGTTATTTGGTTCATAATGGGGTAATGGTCCTTGTCAGGAGAAGGGACTCAATGAATTGTCGACTCAGAAGTTGGTTATGGATTTCCACACATCCTTTCTGTTGTGGCAGTATTGCGAGAGTTGAAACGGGACTTATATGCTTCGTCAGGTGCGTGTGGGCATCAGATTCGTGGGATTTCGACTATAGTTGTCAGAGGATGTTATTATGGTCATGTAAGTTACACGGTGCATGGTACGAATTCAGTAAAGGTATGCAATCATGTATTGGAGCATTGTGTAGTGATGGAAACGGTTTTCGCATGTTGGAAACAAACCTGGTAGAGGATTTCAGATGTTGGAATTTGGCTCTAAGGCTTATTTGACTAAATAAAGTGGAAGATCTTCAGATTGGCTCGAGCTAATATGCTCAGCTAAGTTGCGGTAGCACGGGTAGGTGCACGAGGTGTTAAAACGGTGATTTCAGACAACTCTAGAATAGTTTTTAGCACGTTCGAGGACGAACATATGTTTAAGTGGGAGAGAATGTAACGACCCGACTGGTCGTTTTGAGCTCTAGCGCGTCGTTCAACGATTTGAGGCCCTAAGCAACTTCAATTCAGGTATTATGACTTATACGCATGTTCGGAATTTAATTTCGGAAAGTTTGGAGTTGATGTGGAAAGAAAATTCTAATTTTGGAAGCTTTAAGTTGGAGGAATTGACTAAAGGGTGATTTTTGAGTAAACGATCTCGGAATTGGGATTTGAAGGTTCCAACAGGTTCGTATGATGATATTGGACTTGGGCATATGTTCGGTTCGGGTTTTGGATGAGCCGGGAGCATTTCGGCGCCTATTGTAGAAGTTGACTTTTTGGAAGGATTTCATAAATTTGGGTTGAAGTGCATTTCAATGTTATCGATGTCCGATTGGGTTTCCGAGCTTGGGAATAGCTCTGTATGGTGATTCTGGACTTAGGGGCACGTGTGGAAGTGGATTTGGAGGTCCGTAGGTCATTTCGGGGTCATTTAGACAAAAAATAGAAATTTGAAGGTTTTTGGAAAGTTTGATCAGGAGTGGACTTTTTGATATCGGGGTCGGATTTCGATTCAGGGAGTAAGAGTAGGTCCGTAATGTCAATTATGACTTGTGTGCAAAATTTGAGGTCAATCGAACGTGATTTGATAGGTTTTGGCATCGAAGGTAGAAGTTTGAAGTTTCGAAGTTCATTAAGTTTGAATTGGAAGGTGATTCATGTTTTTAGCGTTGTTCGATGTGATTTAAAGGCTCGACTAAGTTCGTAATGTGTTTTTGGACGTGTGGTATCATTGGTTGGGGTCCTGAGGGCCTCGGGTGGATTTCGGATGGTTAACGAATCGAGTTTGGACTTGGAAGAAATGTTGAGGCTGTTGTCTTCTGGTGTAACCGCACCTGCGAGTTAGGGCCGCAGGTGAGGAGACGCAGAAGTGGCCATGAGGGTCGCAGGAGCGATGCTGGGCGAGCCGAGCAGGAGCGCAGGTGCGAGGGAATGTCCGCACCTGTGAACGCGCAGATGCGGAAGGAAAGGCGCATAGGGGAAGCGGGCAGCTGGGGGCATCTCCGCAGAAGCGGAATATTTTCTGCACCTGCGAAACCGCAGAAGCGGCCAAGTTACCGCAGGTGCGAGAAGTCGTTGGGCAGAAGGGTTCTTTAAGAACGGGATTTGGCCAATTTTCTTTCATTTGTTCTTGGTTTGGGCAATTGTTGGAGAGCTTCAAAGGGGAATTTTCACCAAGAAACATAAGGTAAGTGATTCCCACTCATTATAATTCAAATACATGGGTTGTATAAGGATTTAAACATGACAATTGATAGAAATTATGGGATTTTGAAGAAAAACCTATAAATTTGGATTTTTGGAATTTGACCATCATTTCGGGCATGGAATTGAAAACAAATTATATATTTGAGTTCGTGAGGTCATGGGTAATAGTTATCTTCAAAAATATTTGAAATCCGGACACGTGGGCCCGAGGGTGATTTTTATCGACTTTTTGAGCGGAGTTGAAAATTGTTGTGAATTGAATTATTATGAGTGTTAGAGTATATATTTATGGATTTGCACCTTTATTGACTAGTTTTGGAGCGATGGGCATTGGTTTGAGTTGTTGGAAAGGCTTTGGAGCCGGTTATGGAATTTCGGAGCGAGGTAAGTCTCCTTTCTAACCTTGTAAGAGGGAATTAACCCCATAGGTGAATTAATTCAATATGTGTTTATATTTGTGGGGGCTACGTATGCACGAGGTGACGAGAGTCCGTGCGTAGCTACTGATATGCTTATGTCCGGGTAGTCTAGGACCCAGATCATGTTATAATTGCGATGCTTGCATCCTACTTGTTAATTTAAACTGCTTAAATCATATTGAAACTTGGTAAAGGAACTTTAAAAGGTTAAACTCCATTCTTCTTGACCGTAAATGAGAATTTGCATTTCTTGAATAGTTGCCTTAATAAATCTTGAATTTGGTTGTTTTAAATTATATTTTCTCTTTTGTGGAGCGGGNATCGAAAGTAGAAGTTTGAAGTTTCAAAGTTCATTAAGTTTGAATTGGAGGGTGATTCGTGTTCTCAGCATTGTTCGATCTGATTTAAAGGCTCGACTAAGTTTGTAATCCGTTTTGGGACGTGTTGGTATTATTGGTTGGGGTCCGAGGGCCTCGGTTGGATTCCGGATGGTTAACGGATCGAGTTTGGACTGGGAAGAAATGCTGAGGCTGCTGCCTTCTGGTGTAACCGCACCTGCGAGGTTAGGGCCGCAGGTGCGGAGCCGCAGAAGCGGCCATGAGGGTCGCAGGACCGATGCTAGGCGAGCCGGGCAGGAGCGTAGATGCGAGGGAATGTCCGCACCTGCAAAGGCGCGGATGCGGAAGGAAAGGCGCAGAAGCGGAAGCGGGCAGCTGGGGGCATCTCCTCAAAAGCAGAATATTTGCCGCACCTGCAGAACCGCAGAAGCGGCCAAGTGACCGCAGGTGCGAGAAGTCGCCAGGCAGAAGGGTTCTTTAAGAACGGGATTTGGCCCATTTTGTTTCATTTTCTCTTGGTTTGGGCGATATTTGGAGAACTTCAAAGGGGGATTTTCACTAAGAAACACAAGGTAAGTGATTCCCACTTATTATAAATCAAATACATGAGTTGTATAAGGATTTAAACATGAAAATTAATAGAAATTATGGGATTTTGAAGACAAACTTAGAAATTAGTATTTTTGGATTATGACCACGAATTTGGGCATGGAATTGGAAATAAATTATATATTTGAGTTCGTAAGGTCATGGGTAATAGTTATCTTCGAAAATTTAGGAATCCGGGTACGTGGGCCCGAGGGTGATTTTTATCAACTTTTCGAGCGGAGTTGGAAATTATTGTGAATTGAATTGTTATGAGTGTTAGAATATATATTTATGGACTTGCACCTTTATTGACTAGTTTTGGAGCGATGGGCATTGGTTTGAGTTGTTGGAAAGGCTTTGGAGCCGATTATGGAATTTCGGAGCGAGGTAAGTCTCCTTTCTAACCTTGTAAGAGGGAATTAACCCCATAGGTGAATTAATTCAATATGTGTTTATATTTGTGGGGGCTACGTATGCACGAGGTGACGAGAGTCCGTGCGTAGCTACTGATATGCTTATGTCCGGGTAGTCTAGGACCCAGATCATGTTATAATTGCGATGCTTGCATCCTACTTGTTAATTTAAACTGCTTAAATCATATTGAAACTTGGTAAAGGAACTTTAAAAGGTTAAACTCCATTCTTCTTGACCGTAAATGAGAATTTGCATTTCTTGAATAGTTGCCTTAATAAATCTTGAATTTGGTTGTTTTAAATTATATTTTCTCTTTTGTGGAGCGGGCCAAATGCCTCGGCAGGTTAAATAGATGCATCTATGGTTCACGCCGTTCGACCCTCGGCAGTGTACAGTTTAAATATTATGTTAGATCGGGCCGTATGACCTTGGCATGATTTGCGCATGATATGTTTTTGGAATTTATAATTATTATATTGCTTTCATTGGCCCGAGATACAAAAATGTTAAATGACGAAAATAAAATTTGGAAATTTCTTATGAACAAAAGAATTGTTTACTTATTTCATGATATTGAGCTTACAGCCGTTCTACGTAATCCATGCCTAATTATATCATTGATATTTTATTTATAGCCCATAGTAAGTGTCGAAGTCGACCCCTCGTCACTACTTCTTCGAGGTTAGGCGGGATACTTACTGGGTACACGTTGATTTACGTACTCATACTACTCTTGCTGCACATTTTTGTGCAGGTGCATATATGTCTAGTGACCTTGTGGGCGCAGAGGCGCGGTTATTGCGGGGAATTAGATGAGCTGCATTCCACGTTACGAGTCCGCAGCCAGCAGAGTCTCCTTCAGAATATTTATATTTCTCCTGTCCGAATTTGTATTCCGGACAGATATTGTATTTTATTTTGCATTTCTAATTAAGGCTCATGCACTTGTGACACCGGGTTTTGGGGTGATTTGGATTGTCTTGTATTGAAATTGTTGTAAAATATTATTATTTACACTGTAGATTCCATCATTTACTGTTTAATTGAAGAAAAATATGATTTATAAAATATTAAAAATGAGAAACAAATTTAGTATTTATTTTTGGCTTGCCTGACAGCGGTATCCGGCGCCATCACGACCTTTAATGGATTTTGGGTTGTGACAATAACTTTGGTACCATTGTTGTGATATTGTGGAACTTGCCATTATTGTTTCGTGGCGCCGTGGCACTTATGGACATGTTGAGCGGATCAATTGGGGTGTCAGCACGAGGTTTTTGTTGTGCAATTTTGTCTATTGTTATGTGCATGGGGCGAAATAAGGGTGGCGTTATCTCGGGTTTCCCATGTGGCAAAATAAGTTTGGCTATATGCGCATGTGCCGAAATAAGGGTGACATATCATTTTTATGTGCACATGTGGTGTAATAAAGGTGGCATTTTGATGATGTTACGTGATATTTCGGGGTGTCTTCTTGTTGTTGTGATTGTGTTGAGACGTGGTCGATTTTCCATTCTTATTTTTCGAAAGCTTATGTTTTGTACCTACCTGAGTTAATGGTTGTATTTGACATTTCATCACATGCCTTGCCTCTATTTGATGTTTTGTGATCAAAGATGGGTTTGACTACACTGAGTTGTTATTACACGTTCTAAAGGGATATTGATTATTGTTTTCAGTTATATTTCAATTATCATTTTTCTTTGATACATTTATTGCATAGGTTATTTGTCTAGTGAGTATCAAACGACTTGTACCTGGTTATACACCAGAGACTTCAAGGTATCCCTGCACGATCCGACTGCAGGCCTCTGAGTCACCCTCTTATCTCATTTCTACTGTTTATGTATTTCAGAAAGTATTATATTTTAAAGATATTCTCGTGTATTCAGTTAGATCTTGTGACTTTATACTACCTAATTCTTGGAAGTTATATTGAGTATTGCCGCTTTGGCCTGTATTAGTCCTATTGTAATGACTCGACCAGTCATTTTGAGCTTTAGCATTCTGTTCGGTGGTTTAAGGTCTCAAGTAGCTTCGTATTGTATATTAAGACTTGCGTGTATGGTCCGTTTCAGTTTACATGCATTTCGAAGTTGATATGAAAAGATGGTTCTCATTTTAGAAGCTTAAGTGGTAAGAGTTGATCGGAGTTTGATTTTTGTGTAGACGACTCTGGAATTGTATTTTGAAGATTCCAAAAGCTTCGTATGGTGATTTTGGACATAGGCGTATGTCCGGATTTGGATTTGGAGGTCCACGGGCTGATTTGATGCATTTTGGCGAAAGTTGAAAAGTTGAAAGTTTGGAAGGTTGAGAGGTTTGACTAGGAGTTGACTTTGTTGATATCGGGTTTGGATTTACGATTCCTGGAGTTGGTATAGCTTCGTTGTGTCATTTGGGACTTGCATGCAAAATTTGAGGTCATTCCGGGTTGATTTGATATGATTCGGCGCGAGTTGTAGAAGTTGAAAGTTCATTAGTTCCTTAGGCTTGAATTGAGGTGCGATTCTTAGTTTTGATGTTGTTTGATGTCATTTGAGGCCTCGAGCGGGTCCGCGTTAAGTTATGGAACTTTTTGGTATGATTGGACGGGGCCCGGGGTGTGTTTCGGACGAGTTCCGGATTATTTCCATGTTTTTGGGCATGCCTGGTCTAGTGTTTCGCATCTGCGCAGGTGCGGACTTGCTTTTACGTGAATTTGTGTCGCTTCTGCGAGATTTTGCATGGTTAGGCTTTCCGCTTCTGCGAGTAGATGACCGCAGTGCGATATCACATCTGCGGAGAGTGGGTCGCAGATGCGTGCTTGAGGCTCATGGCGATTTCCCGCTTCTGTGATGGATTGTACGCTTCTGCGTTGTCGCAGGTGCGACTACCTTTACGCAGATGCGGATCCTTGCCTGATAAGTTGTTATCGCATATGCGAGCTCGCGGGTGCATTTCTTGGTCCGCAAATGCGGGATCCCTTGGCAGCTTCATATATATCGAGGGTTTGTTTATTTTTATCATATTTTGAGTTGTAGAGCTCGTTTTTGGGCGATTTTGGACGGAATTTTCACTATTTGGATTGGAGTAAGTATTCTTGACTCAAATTTGGTTATATTTCATGATTCCATCTTTGTTTTTATCATTTACTTAGTGATTTGAATTGGAGAAATTGGAGATTTTTGTAAAAACTTTCGAAAAACCAAAACTGACAATTTGAAGGCCTATTTGATGTCGAAACTGGATAATTTTGGTATGGTTGGAATCGTATCGGAATGGGTATACGGATTTTGTGAGTTTTATCGGAATCCGAGGTATGATCCTGGGGTCGACTCTTTTGGGTGAATTTTTTTGTTTTCATTAAAGATCGAAACTTTATTATCCGGAATTATTTCCTATGGCTTTTATTTCTGATATTAAGTTATTTTGGCTAGATTCGAGCTGTCCGGAGGTTATTTCACACTGAGAGGTTTATTTAAAGTATTGATTTAGTTTCTTTAAGATAAGTATCTTCCCTAACTTTGTGTGGGGGAACTACCCCTTAGAATTTGGGTTGATTGTATTATTCGAATTATGTGAAAGACGTGTACGCGAGGTGACAAGTACGTACTCGAGCTTATATGCGGGAATACTCTTATGATTCTTTCATATATTTATTTGAAGTTGTTAGCACATGTTATATCTTTTATTTGTCAAGTTTACTCTCATATGCGTTATTTGAAGTTTAGCACATGTCATATCCTTTACTTGCCAAGTTTACTCTTATATGCTTTATTTGAAGTTGTTACCTCTTTTATTGTAATGTGACATCCTTTATTGTTGAGTTATTCTTAATTGAATTGTTGTTACATGATGTACTTTCATTGTCGGGTTACTCTCATGCATTTAGACTTAGTTTCTAGTTCATGACATCTCTTTTATTGCTAGCTTATGTCATACATTAGAATTCGAAGTTGTCATTCTATGGAAATACCTTCATTATTGAGTTTATTCTTAGGCAATTAATTGAAGTCAAAGTTATTGAAAGCCACAAACCTGTTTTAGTTGAAGTTATCGTTTAAGGGAGTGTTGTTCATTGTTGAGTTATTTTTTCCCGTTTTATTTTGTTGCTATTAAGATTCTTGTGCACATTGTATTTAAGCCGTGGGCTATGTGTTGTGGTGATATTGGTATTTTTGTTTTGGAAAGGGTTGTGGCCTATGGGCATTTGTGGTACGAGTTGATATGCCGTGTTGTTGTGATGTTAGCACATGTGATTTGTTGTGTGGATTGATTATGGTTATGCGGAGCATATGGGTGGTATCTCACCGTTGTTGTCTGGACGGAGTGATACGAGTGGCTATTGTATTATTGTTTGAGTGGAGAGATGCCGGAAGCTATTATGCGGAGTGATACGGGTGGCTATTGTGTTATTGTCAATACGGAGAGATAAGAGTGGCTATGTTAGGGATGATATGTGATGGTCTGGGGGTATAATATTGATGATATTCGTGTGATGGTGCGATTTTCCTTGTGTATCATGCGCCTTACATGACTTGTTGTGTTGCTTTCAATGAGCTACTTGATGTCTTTGATATTACTTGTTGACTTGAACTGTAATAGTACATTTGCACAAGCATAAACTGTTATATGCCGTTTACACCGGTTCAGGAGTATGAAACTTGACATTCATTGATCATGTCCATGTATTCTTGTATTATCTGCTTCCATTATGAGAGTGAGCATGTGATCATGCCCGCTGGATTGAGATATTGGTACGTGAGTTGTCCGTGCGTTCGTGATTGATAATGTGGGCACGAGGTGCCGTGAGCATATAATTTGTGATTTGGGACTCATGACTTGTGATTTTGAGATGAAGTATCCCATAGTAATGTGGTTGTGAGACTTGTGTTAGAATAGCTTGATTAGTTGGTTGTCAATTGTTTTCCTTATTTGATTTTACTGGTGCCTTAACGGTGCTCAGATTACTTTACTATTCATATCACATGTTTATTCCTTGTTGCCATTTACCGATTCTTACTTCCATTATTAGCTTTATACTTATATACTACACAGGTTATTATGACTAGTAGGTGTCTTGACTTATACCTCGTCACTACTCCACTGAGATTAGTCTTAATACTTATTGGGTACCAACCGTGGCGTACTCATACTACACTTATGCACATTTTTGTACAGAATTGGAGATAACGAACTCAGGCAGTGTTAGCTTCTAGATCGCGAGGATTCAAGGTAGAGTTGTTGGGTCGTCGTAGTCCCTTGGAGTCCTTTTCCTTTTTATTGTACTATCAATTCGTTATCAAAACAGTATTGCATTTTTGAATTTTGAGATATTTCTATGTATTCCTCTAGAGTTCGTGACTCTGTATTACCTAGTATTGAGAGGTTATTGTGATTATTGTCGCGTAGGCTTGTTTCACCTTTATTTTGATATTTATATTAAACTCTGCTTTTAAAATATCATTGTTAAACTGGCTTAACTGTTGTAAGTAATCGGCTTACCTAGTCTTAGAGATTAGGTGTCATCATGACGCCTAAGGCGGAATCCCCTACTAGAAATTCGGCCAAAACCGACAGCGGTCAACTGGCCGGCTTCGATCGGTCAAAATACCGGCCTAAAAATAAAATATTTTTTTCAATTTTTTTTTATGAAACCGACCAACTTTGGTCAGTTTGTTTGGCGCAAAAATTCGGAAATTTTTTTTTGTGTCCTGCGAAATTTATTTTTCAAGCAACCGACCAACTTTTGTCGGTTTTTCATTTAAAATAAATTAAAATTAATATTCAAAAAATCGACCGAAATAGGTCGGTTATTTCGGCTGGTCATTTTAAAAACCGACCGATTTCGATTGGTAATTTTATTTTTTAATAAAACCGACCGTCATCGGTTGGTTATTTTCACGCGAAAATACAATTAAAGAGTATAAATAAAATAAAAGACAATCTTAAATTAAAATGCATCAATGGTCTAGTGGTATAATAGTATCTTGACACAGTACAGACCCCGGTTCGATTCTCAGATTGTGTATTTTTTAATTACATTATTAAAAATACCAACCGACTTCGGTCGATTTTTTCGGCAATTATTTTTTGGAATTTAATTGACCGATCGAAGTCGGTCGATTTGCTCTACCGATCATACGATTACCGACCACCACGAATCTGTCGGTATTTGGTCGATTGTTTCCAATTACCGACCAATATCGGTCGGTTTTGGCAATCGGTTTTCTCCCTTTTTTTAGTAGTGATCATGGGCTGTGACACTTATTTCCGCATTTATGTTAAATTATGTTTTTTGTTATATCCAGAAGATGAAAGTAGCAGAAATGAGGATATTGCAGTGGATGTGCGGGCACACTAGGATAGATAAGATTAGGAATGATGATATTCGGGAGAAGGTGCATGTGGCTCCCATTGATGACAAGATGCGGGAAGCGAGGCTTAGATGGTTCGGACATGTTCAGAGGAGAAGCCCAGATGCTCCGGTACGGAGGTGTGAGCAGCTAGTGGTGGAAGGCACGAGAAGAGGTAGAGGGCGGCCTAAGAAGTATTGGGGAGAGGTGATCAGACAGGATATGGCGAAGCTCCAGATTTCTGAGGACATGACACTTGATAGGAAGATGTGGAGGTCGAGTATTAGGGTTGTAGGTTAGGAGGTAGTTGAGTC